>CM029272.1:15949215-16051515 GCA_016920895.1 Vaccinium myrtillus | reverse complement strand
CAAGTAACTAACATGTAATTTACATGCGAAAATCCAATTTAAAACTGTTCATGCAAGGTTAAATCTTGGATTTTTACAAGAAAAGTGTGCCGTGCAGACATTAGGCGTATCGTGGCATGCAGAGAGTGTGCCGTGCGACACTTTGTTCATCAACTTAACGGTCGATTTTTAAAAGAGCGCCGACGGCAAGTGTACCGTGGATGCAGGAATGCAAGGCCTTTATTGGTGCACAATAGCTTAAAATTCTGGTTTTTCGACATAGTTAAATATAAGTGCATACAAGGCATGAAATGTGATTAAAAAGGAACTACTTCAAAGGGGAAAACAAGTATGCTTGAATAAGAGATGTTCCTCCTCGTTGAATCACTCCGTCCGAGGCGATATTTTCACCGTCGTACGACGCGGGAGGAGGTATATAAACTAAATGGTTTTTACTGTATCATGGGCGTACTAACGTGGAGATGACATTGATCATCATCCCACATCCGGCATCCCTCCCCTCAGGGGCACCAAGCTACGAAATTGGCGAAACGGGATTATACCTCGGTTTTGGACCTCTCGGATTGGACTTGTTTCTTGAACTTCTGAATATGACTTGGACTCTTCTGAACTTCTGACTTCGCTCTGGTGTAGTGGCAAAGAGGATTGAAGGCTTGGATTTGAGCGAGCTTGGAGTGACTATGTCACGGTTTTGGAACCGAAAAACAGGGGGTTGGGTTTATTCGGTTGGAATTTGCTTTGAGGAAGGTTGAGTTGATTCTCTGGAGGTTAGAGGTTGTAATTAGGATGATTGACAGTAGAGAGGGTGTTCAAGAATGGGATTTCATGGTTTCTTTCACAGAATTTTTCTTCTCTTCTTCTCGTCTTTCGTTGAGATCGATCGGTATAAATAGGCAATGAGAACCGATTGAATCCCAAGCAAACTTGATGCTCACTCATGGTGATGATGGCTAGGAGGTAGGTTCTTCTGTTCGCACGCAACCATCAGAGCAGAGGGAACGATTGTCAACAATTTGAGCTGCTGGGAACTTCTGCAAAAACTGTGTGATAAGTGACAGTGCCGTACGGCACACAAACTGTGCCGTGCGGCACAATAACTGTGCCGTGCGGCACACCTGACCGCCAAAATTCAAAAAGTTGCTTGGGTTGTGCCGTGCGTGAGGGATGAGTGTCGTACGGTACTGTTGACTGAGTTGACTTTGGAGATTTTCAATCCGAGAGATTTTCCGGGTATTTCCTTTCATCATCGGGGATTACAATGTATACGAGAGTCTCATTTTGGGGTGTCTACAAGAGTTCTATCTTATGTTGGAGATAAGATAGGAGAAATTGAAGTAATCTTAAACTCTTAGGATTATACGACTTCTAAAGCATCTAGGATACTCACTCGATATAATTCTGTTGGGATTCCACCCCGTGTGGGCCATTGGGCTTAGGCCCAGTTGGGAGGGGCTAGGGTTAATTGATGTATTTTATATAACTCGGACTTGTCTTGTTTATTGGGTGTGACAAAAGAGAGAGAGGCAGAGAGTTAGAGAGAGATACACGAGTGACTTGATGAGTTTCATTATTGTGAGATTGTGAGTGTGAGTGTGTAAACACAACAGACACGGATTTTTCTCCGGATTATAGTGAAACCCCCCTCCCCGTGGAAGTAGGTCTGATTTGGCCGAACCACGTATATATGTGTGTTACTTTCTCTTGATTTTACTGCTTCTGTTGCGTGTGGTGCGTTGTTGGAATCCTAACAACTGGTATCAGAGCTTTGGTTAAAGCACCAGAGAGCGCAGAGCAGTCGGATAATCACTCGGAGGCCTTTGGAGCACTGTTTGGAGTTTTGGTCGGATAAAATAATTGACGAAAATTATTTTTGATCAGTGGGTAACGTGCTACTCTCGGAGACGATCACCACGGTGTGTTGGGTGGTCGGTTTTGTCACAGGAGGACGGAGCACGGACATTTTGAACACCTACGGGCGGAGCCGAGAGGTGGCGAGAGGTGAGACCGGACAAAAAGTGATCTAATCGAAGTTTTGAGCATACTACCGTGTAGGGTTCTTCGAGACGAACACAACAGTGGTCGGAAAGTCACCGGATGAGGTTTCACGCGCCGGCCAAACATTGGCGCGTGAGATCTATCTCGCGGTGTTCTTCACGCGTGGCGGCGGGACAAAAGGGTGCTAGGGCTGACGTCAGCAGGAGCTAGGGCTGACTTCATCGGAGTTCAAAAGGTTCATGCAAGGGTCCAAAGGGGTTAGAGAGGTCAGGGTTCAGGGTCAAAGAGGTCAAATGGATCAGAGGTCAGATCAAAGGGGTCAAACCGGAGGTCAAAAGGGTCAAACCGGCCTAGACCTGCGGTCCAGAGTTTATGTCAGATCGGGTTCGGCCAGACCAGACCGGATAGCGGTCCAGAAATAGACCAGAAGGAGTTTTTCGACCTGTTCAGTGGGTTTTAGACCGGTTCTTGACCGGTTCGGACCGGTTCCCTACTCGTCTCGACGTCCCGGATCCAATCCCAGTCTCGGTTTGCGGAGATTTGGTACGGATATTGACGGTACGTTTTATTTTACTGCTTTAAATCGTTCCGGGGAGTACCAGATCAATTGTGGGAGTTTCTTGGGGTGCTTTATTTCAGATTATCTTGTTTGCTAAGATGTCAGAGATAAATATGAATGCTATGCTAATATTGACGGCGACCAATTATGCGATTTGGAAGCCTAGAATGGAGGACATGCTCATTTTGAAAGAGCTTTATGAGCTCTTAGAACACGTAGGGGTCAAACCGACGGAGGTGAAAACCGAAGATTGGAAGAGTTTGAACAGGAAAGCAGTTGCCTTGATCCGCCAGTGTGTTGGACAGGAGGTTATTCATCATGTAGCACAGGAGACAAATGCTTATGCTTTGTGGACGAAATTGGAGGGGATGTATCAGTCGAAAACATCCCGGAATAAGGCGCTACTAATGAGGAGGCTTGTGAATTTGAAGCTCCGGGTTGGGGATTCGGTTGCCGGACATTCCAGTGAGTTTCAGAGTTTGGTTAATCAGTTGTCTAATGTTGGGTTGAAGTTCGATGATGAGTTGCAGGCTTTGTTGTTGCTCAATTCTCTACCGGATAATTGGGAGACACTGGTGGTTTCCCTGAGTAACTCTGCGCCGGAAGGGATATTGTCGATGGCTATGGTTAAAGATGCTATTTTCAACGAGGAGGCGAGGAGGAGAGAGATGGGGACTGAACAGGCTGACGAGACACGAGCACTAATTTCGGACGGTAACAGGGGCAGGAACCAAGGAAAGGGAAACGGAAGGAAGGGAGGCAGAAACCGTTCCAAGTCGAGGGGCATAGTTTCACTTGCTATCATTGCCAGGAAGAAGGGCATATAAAGAGGAACTGTCCAAGGTTTAAGGCGGGGAAAGAGAGAATTCCACCAAAGGAGACAGTAGCGACTCTTATAGATTCCGATGATGGTTTGGTTTTGGCATGTTAGACGCTACAGATGCAGGGAAATCAGATTGGGTACTAGATTCGGGATGCTCATATCATATCTGCAGGGATAGATCACAGTTTTGGGAGTACGAGGCATGCGATGGAGGTCTTGTCCGGATGGCTAACGGTTCTGCGAATATGGTTGTTGGCAAGGGAACAGTGAAGTTTCGAGTGCCGAGTGGGAAGACTGTGAAGGTAGCGGGAGTAAGGCACGTGCCAGGAGTGAGGAAGAACTTGATATCTCTCGGGATGCTTGATGAGAGAGGATGTAGTTTTTCTGCTAATTCTGGAGTACTTCGGATTTCTGTTGAAGAGCGGGATATATTGTTGGGTAAGAAATTTGGTGGGATGTACAGGCTTGCAGGTTCTGTCGTGATAAGAGGGGCTGTTGTTAGACATGGAGCAAGCGGTACAGTGAGATCATTTGGGTAGGAGAAGCGCCATTTGATGACACGTACACGGAGAGAGCAGGTTTGCTCAGGAGTTGTGCGGGATTCAGGCCTGAAGGAGAAGCAATGGGTGCGGGTTGTCCAAGAGAAAGTCCAGGGGAAGGAGACGGATATTTTGGGGGCCCCGACGAGGCCAAAAGGAGTTTCTTTCGCTCTAGATATGCTTGATGGTAGTGGTCTCTCCGGATTTGTCGACACGGGGGGAGGGACACTATCACCAAGGACGCCGAGCCAGTGAGTCTCGGTCGCACCCCAGTTGAGGGGGTGCGAGCACCTTAATTGAGGGGGTGCATGCGCTTCTGTTTGATGAGCGCAAACATGGGCGCTTCTGTTGGTGAGCGCATCCACTTCGGGTTTGAGGTGTGCGAGTGGAGGCATTCTTTTTTAGGGGATGCGGTACTCGGGATTTTCTGATTGGCTGCGGAGTCTAGTTTTGCAAGGATACACTCTTTCGGGATTTGTGTACTTTGTTTGGTGGTGCATGGATGCTCGACTGGTTAGTGACACAGGCGCTTGCCAGAGTTAGCTGATTGAATGGAGGCGACATGGGGGTGTTGCAGACGACTTTGCCCACTCGGTGTGGAGGGGGTGATTGTTGGGATTCCACCCCGTGTGGGCCATTGGGCTTAGGCCCAGTTGGGAGGGGCTAGGGTTAATTGATGTATTTTATATAACTCGGACTTGTCTTGTTTATTGGGTGTGACAAAAGAGAGAGAGAGAGAGGCAGAGAGTTAGAGAGAGATACACGAGTGACTTGGTGAGTTTCATTATTGTGAGATTGTGAGTGTGAGTGTGTAAACACAACAGACACGGATTTTTCTCCGGATTATAGTGAAACCCCCCTCCCCGTGGAAGTAGGTCCGATTTGGCCGAACCACGTATATCTGTGTGTTGCTTTCTCTTGATTTTACTGCTTCTGTTGCGTGTGGTGCGTTGTTGGAATCCTAACAAATTCCTGCAGTATATTCATAATACATGTATGCAAAATTATCAGTCATTAAGTTCTACTAAACTCTCTCCCTAGTTTTCTCTCTCTGCCATTAAAGAGCGATTCGAAGTTTTTGCATCGTGGAATAGAGGGTGATACTCGAACACCTCATAGTATTACTCCATTGCAGGAGATTGTTGCTATTCTAGCATGTCGGAGTATGTAATCCATCTACCAAAAGATCCGGTTCGGTAAAAGTTCGCTAAAGGTTATCCGAACCACCCGTTTCTGCATTCGTTATTGAAGTTTAACATTAATTAATTTGAATTTAACAGTTAGAAATGATATAGTTGAGTTGAAAAAGATTGAAAGATGAAATATGATAATAACTAAAACATAATAATAAGGTTATTGTACAAGTTTCTCTATAAAATATTGACGGAATAAAAGGAGTTATTAATTTGTTTATAAAAGAATACAGCTTGGACTGATTATGGCATTAATTTATTTATGTGATGTCTAATAGTAAATCCCAACAGGCTTGTGTTCAGTGCTTCCAAAATCGCTTGCCTCAAAGACAAGTGCAATGACAATTCAAGTGATCAGAGAAGCCCTACCCGCATTGAAGCCCTCTCTACTTTCTTGTGGACTCGATTCATGGCAACCATCCATTCAAAAAAGGATCCCAACAAAGTTTACTCTCTAGTCCACGCTATAAATTTCCGACCAAGGGCAGATCCGCCACTCCCTAGCCAGTGTTTCGGAAACATCAGTGGATTTACGATAGCAATCCCGTCTATCACGGATGGCGAGTTCGAGTGTTGCGAGATTGCAAAACAAGTGCAACAAGGGATAAGCAAAGTGGACGGAGATTATGTTCGTATGCTTAGTGATAGTGACAAACACTTGAATTTTCTAAAAGAGGCCAAGGCAAAGGTCATCAAGGGAGAAGTGGTCGCATTTTGTTTTACTAGTTTTTGTAAGTTCCCTCTGTATGAAGTCGACTTCGGGTGGGGAAAACCGGCGTGGGTGAACTCGCCCTTCATGCCTTTTCAGAATTTGGTTGTGTTCTCGGACGTGAGGTCTGGTGATGGCATAGAGGCGTGGGTGACTTTGAAGGCAGAAGACATGGCTAAGTTAGAAGTCGACGAGGATTTTCTTGCTTTTGTTCATCCAAAAGAAGGGTGCTAAAAATTTGAAGATTTATTGTATTTGGACACAATCTACAATAACGCAAGTGGTTTTTTAGTCTCCAAACATCTGCGTTGGCGGGTCGTTGTTTGTGGTCATCGTTCTTGTCAGCACCTCTAGGGCGCCGGAGATCTGTGGTCCATGCCATGGTCGTGGTTGTGGTGGTTCTGCCAGTGACGGATTGGGATGGTTTGTCATGTTGTTGGTTTTTTTTATTCTTTTTAGTTTTTCAATCGGATTTCGATCGGTTCTTATGATGATCATTGCTTTGAATGTCTGCCTTGTCAAGGACTTGGGGCATCTCCGGTCGTAGAGTTAAAAATGTGGTCTCATATGATACGAAAGTGAGTCTTATTTTTGTGTTGTTACGACAAAATGTGTTGTTAAGTTAATGAGTATTGCAATTGTGTTGTTAGAGTAGCGTTAACGTATAAAAAAGTACACAAATATATGTATATATGTGTGTATGTATGAAATAACAACGTGAAATTTCACACAAAGTGAGTAGATGAAATAACAACGTGAAATTTCACACAAAGTCTAACAAGGTATGATTACATGATTTAGCTAAGGAAAAGATTTACTAACTTCTTTATTCAAATCCCAAAACTATTACACTAGTTCATGAACTTAACAACGAGAATACCGGAAACGACACAAACAATGACTAACAGAAAATAACATATATGACAGAAAATAGAGTATTCACAGACTTCATTAAAAGACACTGTACAAATCCTTTCCAGCCGGTTCAAACCAAGGCCACAGTCAACGTTTTCACCAGCATATCATCATCTGTTAGATAGAGATTTGCAAACTTGAAAGCACTCTGCAGATTCCTATCGACAGAAATTACGAGTAGAATCGGTAGTCCTTGGCCGAGAGAATGATGTTCCTCAATGCACCAATGGGGGCCAAGATCGTCAAAAGAACACCGATGATGATGCAGACCTGAATGATATAATCGAATCAACACATAATCAGCTGGTAGCCTACCAGAATTGGAGGAAAGAAGAAAGAAAAAGATACTCCAATTTACTGCAATATGAGGTTATTGTACCCAGTTTGACCACCAAGAGAAGCTGAATCTTTTGGGTTTGTAGATTGCCAGCCAAATGATGCAGGGGAGCTGCAGAAACAAAATATCAGATTGTAAAAAGGACATGCAACCCTTTTGGATGGTGAGACAAAAGAAAGAAAAGTGAATCTTTTTCACTAAATTGGTTAACTAAATGAGTTGGGAAATGATGAGAAAGGCTAAAAAGGAAGGAAAAAAAGATTCATCTTTATAAAAAGATGAATCTTTATTGGTCCATTATCTTTCTCCCCAAATCTCTCACTTTTGGTGAGATATCACAAGGCTTTAGTTTCTCTCCCTTTCTCACATTCCAAAGGGCCTGCTAATATGGATTGCGCTGTGATATGTAGAACATAATTCCAATGCATAAAAACTGTTGCAAATACTATGAGTGAGCTTATGAATTTTGACTCACATAATAGGAGGTTGGGGCCAAAGCAAATCCACCAAAGAATCCAAGAAGGCCACCGAAGAAAGGGATGGTGATTCCAATGAACATTGTCACACCTGCGACCAATCAACGTTAGAAGTATGTAATGATTAAACCAGTTGAAAATGGAAATCCATTCAACCATGGAAAACACGTACCGACATATAATGTGCGAACAGTGAAGCGAAGTGCAGCAGAAGGTGGGAAATTCCTTTTCTTCACCAGATAAGTTTCCAGCATGTCAAAAACTGGCATTGCAAATATCTGTATTTTTTTTTTTGGGTTAAATGAAAGAAAGAAAGCATTGTCATGAAAAGATTTCGACACGAATCCATAAAAAACTTCACCAGAATCAGAAAACACAATGCACCTGGTAGCCTCCAATGACATGGATCACAACAAACAGGTTAGCTGCTGCAATGAGCCATGCGGGTTTCTCTAGGCCAATGAGAATGTTGTCCTCAACGGCATTCCCAAATATGTAGAATCCGACTAAGGCAACCGGGAAATAGCACAAGGCGACAATGATGTAAGCAACCACAACTCCTCTCCACATAGGTCCCTTCGAAGGTTTCTCAGGCGTTGAAGGAAGCGTTGCTTGGATTTCCAAAACCACATTGTGACCGGCATAGGCAAACGCCACATCCCCCAAGGCACTCAAGAAGTTGAAAATGTTGTTCTCTGTGGTTTTCCCTCTGGGCGAGTAGTCGACTTGTTCGATAACCCCCTTTTTCAGGGAAGCCGCCCAAGCAATGGTGGAGTAACTGCAAGTAAGAGATGGTTATAAACCACATAATTAAGTTTTAATCGACTTCGACGCCCTTTGGGGTAGATTTCTTAAGGTGATATTTGATCACAGGATTTAGATTTTCAATTTTGATCAGAAGCTAAATAGTGTTCAATAGAGATTTGATAAATATATTACGAGAGACATTAGTGTTTGAGAGTATAATTTGAGAAACAGATTTTAAAAAACGACCAGACAGTGTAGCACTTACGTCAAGGACATGACAGCAGCGAGGAGGGAGACGCCAGAAATGGAGTTGAAGTTTGGCAGGTGAGAGAGGAAAAAGTGGACGGAGGCGAAGATCATGATCCACCAGGTGGTCCTGATTGGTTTGCAGTCGACACAAAGCGCTGTGTGGACCTTTTTCAGGGATTTTCCTCCGGTAACCATGTACACAATGCATGTGCCAACTTCAACAACGAGTTGCTGAGGTACAACAATGTAAATCCCAAGTTTCTCACCAAAAGCATGCTGACCCAGCTCATGGTACCTGTCAAATCTCTTACCGGGAACCATTTCGTGCATCTCGACCATTTGCCACAGAGTGTATAATGTAATGACCCAAGACAGGACAAGTACGGCAACCCCAGGACCCCTAATCGAAAGACAATATTACAAAAATTTCGAAGAATTACTTCATTTATTTGAGTGTCGTGCTGAATGTTTAGAAAGTGGGTAAGGGAGGAACCAACGTACCATCCAAGCTCCGACATGGCATATGGCAGGCTCAGAACACCAGCACCAACCATGGCGGTGACATTGTGGAAAGCTGAGTACCACCATTTTGCGGTCCGGGAGGAAGTGATGGGAAGCCAGTCGTCAATTTGCTTCTCCTTCGCAGATTTCCCCCCTAGATTTTCTTGGTCGTGAGACATTTTTCTTGCCAAACTTTGGAAAAAAAAGTTCCTCAAGAGGGGCAGAAGTTGTTGTATACCAACAAACTCTAGCCCCTAGGATATGGTTTTCTTGGGCTTCTATTTCAATTCTAGTTTTCTCCTTTAAGATCTCAGACAATGCTGGTTTTTCGTCCCACAAAGGCAGAATTTATAGAGATTCAGGAGAAACAGCAAAGCTACATTTGGCATTTCTAAGTTTGACATGAGTGGGAGGCAGAGCTTTAATTTCTCCTTGTAACAGTAGTTTTAATTCTCCACCATTGGTATCAATTAACCATTTAAAGATACCATGTTAAAATTACCCAAATGTCCTTTTGCCACGAGAGAAGCATTGTTGGTTAGTCAAAGTCTCAAAGGGTGTGTTTGGTGATTTCACAAGGTATGCAAATTTCTATGGTTTCACTGAATCTCTTAGAAGAAGATTCACACCACAATTTCCAGGGGCTGGAATCTAAGGATGAGCTATTTTGAAGGGTGAAAACGATGAGATGAAAGAGGAATAGCAGAGAAAAACCAGAACACCAATACAACCAAAGCAATGGAAATTACATTTCTCCTATGAACAATTTGAAAGTGAATATCTGGTTAGGCTCCAATTAATGCTTGTTAGAAGGACACAACATCGACTTGAGTTATACATACACACACATACACATACACAAAACACATGCACTTGTGCAAAAGGATGGATCCTGGATTCTTAGGGAAAAAGTCTACCATAAACTCTAGCTAAGAAAATTTCGCGAGAAAGTTTACCATACGATTACCAATTTCGAAACTCTTTCTGAAAAATCAACCTTGTAGGGAGCCATAAAAGGAACGCAACTAAAGTGAGTGAAATTACATTCTCTATGAAAAGTTGCCTTAAAGGACAGACATTGTCACTACAAAACTACACAGCACAGATATTAAAAAAGAAAGACAAAAAAAATCAAGCCACACCATGGAGAAATATCCCAAAAAAAACCCCAAAAAGGCATTTACAGAGGTCAACAAAACTCTACCGTGTTCTAAGTGCAACCCAAATCTCCAAAACGCCGAAACAGCCATCTCAAGCCTTTAAAGAACGCCTGAAACTCCTACGTGATCGCGTGCGACTAATTGAATCTTCCACAGCAAGCCCTTGTGCACCAAAACATAAATATTGGTTCAACAATTTCTTATTAAACGAAGAATGTTCTTGGGTTTTCCGTAATTTTCCACTATTAGGGGAGTGATTCAAGCTAAAAGACTCTTGGATTTCATCTTCTGCGTCCATGCCCTTATGTTTATCAATTGAGACAGTTGAAGACCTTGAGGATTCTGAAAAGGGACTAGAGGGTGATTGAACTTGAATGACTCCATGCATAAGCCTTGAAGCAAACTCCTTTTTCACGGATGGACTAGGGAGAAGACCACTTCCCACCGAGAATATCCTCTTGTTGTTCTGAAATGATGACTGTTTGGAAAATCTCTGTCGAAGGGGTGTGGGACCCGCTTCCAAATTTCTCGATACCTCATACGAATCC
The DNA here is from genome assembly GCA_016920895.1 of Vaccinium myrtillus. Classification (NCBI taxonomy): domain Eukaryota; kingdom Viridiplantae; phylum Streptophyta; class Magnoliopsida; order Ericales; family Ericaceae; genus Vaccinium; species Vaccinium myrtillus. Next base: position 16,040,764 of record CM029272.1, on the reverse strand, counting down.
AAAGAATTGTCATCCCCCAGATTTCTGTTTTCAGTTTTCCTCTCTTTCCTTGGCCATTGAAGGAACATCTTGAACCGCATTGCAGCCTTATTCACAGAGCTTGATTTCCTGCTATCCGAGGAAATGGCAGGAGAGTTGAAATCAGTGAGTGCACTTGAGCAGGTACCATACTCCGTATCAGATGCAACATCATCTATTCCAGTGTACAAGAATATCTCCGCGTCAGGAATTCTGAACGAAGTCCCGGGGCTTGCCCCAATACCTTGCATTTTCAGGTGCGAAACAAGGGCGGTCCTGGCCTTGTAATCCTGACCGTCGGATATCCCTCCAGCAGAAATCAACTGTTTGATCACGATCTCAGAAGAAGCTGATCGTGGCCGTTGTTTCAGGAGATCAAGTGGGGTCATCCCATTTGCATCGCGGATGTTCAGATTAATAGAGGGAATGTTCATGAGGAGTTCTACCAAATCAGACTGAATGTTCTCGATTACGGCCATATGAAGTGCAGTTCTTCCATCGTTATTCACAACATTCACGATTTCCTCCAGATTTATAAGGTTCCCATGTACTAGCTGCTTTATGAGCTCGATTTGCCGGTCGAGTCTATGGAAACCTGGGGTTCGGAAACCGGCAACTGCCATGTGCAGGAACGTTTCTCCGTAGTTGTTTGTTATGGAGGTGATTGAAGGAGATGCTGAAATTAAAACCTCTACCACAGGCAAATATCCCCGGTAAGCAGCCATATTTAAGGCTGTGTTGCCTTGGTCGTCTGTTGCGGTGATGATATCGTAAGATGCTAGCAGATCCTTGACTACCTGCGGGATTGAAGATACTGATCAAATTGTGAATTGCATATGATCCAATATAAAGAACTATATTTTGCCTCAAAAAATGAACACAAAAAACACAGAGTTCCACAATTTCAGGAGAAGGAACTAATGACAAGAGAACAGGTTTATCTTGCAAGATTATTGGTAGATAGTCCATGACAATAGTCTCACATTATTCCACTAATCACAAACTTGATGATAGAAATGCTAGTCATAGGATCCTTACCTCCAGGGCCCCAGAATTAGTCGAGGTGCGCGCAAACTGACTCAGACATCCGGTTATAAAAAAATAAAAACAATGCTAGTTATAGAAAATTGAAAGTCCATAAGAATTAAGAAACCTTAGGAATTGCTTCCAAATGAAAGAATTGCAGGAATTTAGAGTTTCAACAATCTAAGACGGAAATGATTGATGTAGTTTGGGTGAGGGAAGAAGGAAGATATGTGTTCTATCTCAGCAATTTCTAGACCTTACAGTCTAAATATAAACATCTAACAAGTGGATGTCAACAAAATTCATAAGCTTGCCCTGAATTCCTAGTCCATTAGATTACTCATATGACCTGCACTTTCAAGCCAAGAATAAATAACATAAAGGGGCTTAAAAGTGCATAAAAAAGTGACAAGAAACATCAACCAGTAAACAAAGGCAAGTAAATTAAACACGCGTAAACTAAACCAAAACCGAGCCTCAAGTCCCAATCAAATGGCGTCGACTACACGAATCTGACCAAAAGGAAAATAAATTATAATCCCATGAAACATAACAGATGGCAAAATTACATTTGCTCAAAATTCTCACCTCAACCTGCCCTCTTCCAACTGCTGAATGCAATACAGTAGATCCCTGAGCATCTCTATAAACCAAAACATCCTCACAATCACCAAAAATCTCTCTCAAAATCTCCACATTCCCTCCCCTAGCCGCAGAATGAACAGCCCTATTCATCATCTCCCACCTAAACACGTCAGAAACCTCCTCTGATGATTCTTCCCCCTCCACTTCCCCACCACTCAAACCCCTCTTTGATACAGCAAAATCAAACAAAACCCTGAAAACCTCCGAATTCTTGCTCCTCGCCGCGGCGTAAAGTATATCAGTAACCCCATACTCCCCTTCCCCAAACACAAGAAATGGGTCCCTCTCCAGCAATTCTTGAACAAAACCCACATCCCCAGCTGAGGCAGCAGTGTAGAGGAGCCAACCCCCATAGCCAGCCCGAATCAGAGAATTGTGTCCTGCATCTGTTTCACCCTCAATGAGGAGCTTTTGGGCCACTTGGGATCTACATTTGGCCACTTCATTGGACTGGGATTCGTCATCCCATACGGTTTCGAGGCGGCGGATACGGCGGAGGGAGGTGAGTTTGATGAGGAGATTGGTGTCAAGGTGGAGAAGCTCTCTCACTAGATCATAGTGGCCATTGGCAGCTGCACAATCTATTGGGGATGCATACCACCACTGGTCTCCAGTGCTTTCCCACCTCAGGGGGAAGTATGAAGGCGGCATTAGACCTTAGAAAAAGGGAACGAAATTCGACACAATTGACAGATTTTTTACAACAAAATTGCACTTTACAGAACACCCAGATTATGATTAAGAGACGAAACAACAGAATTGGACACAGTTGACTGATTTAAACAGTGAAACACAGAAACGGACACAGCTGACTTATATATACAATAAAACTGCGCTTTTTGGCGGGGGTATATTAAAAACACAAAATCAAGATTGGGATTATTAGAATAAACACAGAGTTCACTTTTCAAGATTAGATTTTTGAAGATTAGAGCAAAGACAGAGGAAGTCAATACAAAAGAAAAATACTAGTTCTTTAGAGGAGAAAGCTGGGAGAATCCAAAAAGAAGGGATCGAGAAAGTGAAATTAGGAAAAGGGTCAAGAATGAGATTCAGAGCATCCCCAAAGGATTTCTTTAAAAGAATGAAACTTAAAAAGCAGAGAGAGAGAGAGAGATGAAGAAAACCCAGTAGAGCTCAGGTGATGAACAAGTGGTGGAAGGACTGGAAAGGGAAAAGGAGGGGAAAGAGGGGACGTTATTGGACAGAATGAGGCGGGGAAGGTGAAGAGAAAGGGTCGACATGGGAATTGAGTGAGGAGAACTGATTTTTTAAGAGGATGGATAAAACAAAATGGACCCACGTTCTTGCAGATTTGTGGTGGGTTTATTTTATTTTATTTTATGAATGGTGTAGAACGAAAATTAGGGAAGAAAATCCCTAAAAAAGTACTATCCTAAGATTCCTTTATCCGTGACAGCCCTGTGATCGGATCGAGGGGAGAGAGAGAAGAGAGAGAGAGAGAGACAGAGAGAGCGCGCTCTGAGAAAGTGTGATGACCATGGATGGATTGACGTCCAAAGAGCTTTTTGAAGTTTGTGGGCAACTTTAATCAACTCTCTGCTGAAAAAGCAACTCAAAGGTTGGTTCCATGTAGGCTGATTCGCAGGACCTACATCAATAATCTCTGAAAGCGTGCCCATCGATGTCTTTCCACAATGAATTTGATGATCGGGTCGGTTCATTTTAGTGAGCCACCTCTATTAAATTTAAAGTATGAATTTATGTGGTGCGCTCTATACGAACTACAATAAAGGCTTAGTTTTTCATTTGATTTTAGCAATTCATTTGCTAAAATCATAAATGAGTTCAACAGGTATTAAAATTATGGTTTTGAAATCAAAAAATTAACACCTTGTTTGGTGGAAACAAAAACGTAGTAGTTCGTATAGATTGCTAAAATGGATTGCTAAAAATGGGTTTGGTAATTTATTTATGTTTTATGTTTATTAAAAACGTTTTTAAAATTTCTGAAAATTTTCAAAACACAAAAAAGGTGATTTGCCTTGTTTTTAAAATAGGATCATTGAAAAACAAAAAACAAAAAACATAAATTTTATTACCAAACGTGTTTTTTTGTTTTTGTTTTTGTAAACAATAAACACGATTCTCCTTTGAGTTTTTTAGAAACATGAAATATAAAACAAAAACGTTACCAAGCGCCCCCTTAATTTTTTGATTTCAAAACCATAATTTTAGCATTTGCTGAACTCATTTGCTAAAATCATGGTTGATTTTAGCAACTGGATTGCTAGAATCAAATGGAAAACTAGGCTACTAGTAATTTTCGTGTCTCTTTAGTTTAATCACATAAAGAAATTAGGAGGATTGACTGAGAATTTTTGGGATTTTTTTATCAATAAATTGGGAGAGAAATTTCAGGAATATAATTACCTCTTGAAAAATATTGGAAACCATGTTCAAGTTGATAGAAAAATAAATTCAAGAGATGAGATTGTGTTTTGTCATGAAACATATAAAAATTGAGTTACGTATCTATAGTTAATTTGGATAGAACAAAAATTAGAAATGTTTACGGGTGTCATAGTGTACCCATTAAAAGTACAAAAAAGTACACTTGTATTTTAGAGTACAAGTATATTTTTTTGTAAAAGTAGGACCCACAAAAATGTATTTTTTATACCCTTAACGGATTAGCATGACCCAACAAAAAAGGACTTTTTCGTATATTAATAGCTTTTGACAATTGCTACAACTAATTAAACATTAACAAAACTAGGTCGAAACGTCAAATGAAAAGTAAAGGTCCGAGGAGTTTCAAAGTAATAGTAACAAATGACAAAATAATAATACTCGAGATTTGATAGGTGAGGAGCATTCCTCAAATTTAAAAAGCCAGAAAGAAAATTTAAATACGTAATTCAAAACTAGTAAATGAGAAAAAAAAATTGAATAAGGAAGCCAAAGGAGAATATGAACAAAATAAACCATTTTGATTAAGTGGAATCCAAAATGAGCATACCCTCGCAAAAGTGAACAAAATTGATCTCTACCCAAACCAGAAAGGGAAAAGAGATCACTAAAACCCCGAAATACGAATAATTAAGCACTATTAATTCATAATCTGCTTGGATCAAATCCGAAATGAGCTTCAGTAATATAAACATAAGCAAATTGCCTGAATCTCGAGCTAGGAAAACAATAACGACATTTCAACTAGATGAAACGAAAGCATCGTACTAAACATTACTGGTCCCACAACACGAGACCAACTGAAAAAAAAAAAAAAAAAGTAGAAACCGACGATCGAATCACACCAACTGAGTTCCTTTGTAGAGTGAATTATTGAAGTGGACCTCAATTGTATCACTAAACAATTGGATTACTAAACCCCACCAAAGGGATCCAATTGAGTATCCAAAGTCCAGCTAGATTGGCTACAATCCATAATCTTCTCTGGCGTATTTCATTTTTCTAATTTAAACTTCTTGGCAACATATATAAACCCACGATTAGGCCAGATTGTGCCACCTCATTGGCAATCGTAATACTTTTTAGTTTATCGTAACTTTTTAACAACATGATTCGTAATATTTTTTATGATTCGTAACATTTTGGTGTTCTCGTAACTTTTATTAAAAAAAAAAATTGTAACTTTTATAGGGGTATATATGATACGCACCCAAATAAAATGTGTGTATTATAGCTTTTCCACTTCTTAGACTTGGGTTCATTAACAATTTGTTTAATGACAACAATCCAAAGCTCAACAAATATAAGTTATGATTAGGATAAATCCTTGAACAAATTGGCATCTTCAATTATCTATTCATTGCATGTTATTGTGTGGCAATATTTAAAAGATTGATTTACACATTTTTTTAATCGAGGTTTCGGATTAAATTATCAACTTTAATACCCTATAGCCTTTCACGCTAATTTATGGCACACGTGAAAACAGTTACTTATAAATCGTGAGGGGTTGGTTGAGTGAGAGCAGGAGATTTTACTCTCTCAAGTTCAAAGGTTTGACTCTCACTACCGGTAAAAACTCCTGGAGCTACTAGAGATTTCTCGGGTTCTCAATTTCAAGACCCAATGTTGGTCGAGGGGAGTGAAAACCAATCCTAAGCGCATAGGGCGAAAACCTGCAACGAATTTAGGTCGTGTACATTATCCATGGTGTCTATGTCATAGTTATAGAACAGGATCTCGTGGAATAATCGGTGATAGAAGCTTTTGAAACGCCAATAGCCAATAATGATATTCATCTCTTTGTTCGTCTTTACTTCATTTGCTATTTTGCTCGTCTTTTCTGTATTTTGGTTAGACTTACTTTGTATTTTTTGTATTGGATCGTTACAGTAAATATTGAGTAAAGTTTCATATATCTTCACTATTAGTCTTGTCAAACAAACGGCGTATTCATAATTTTTCATAAAAAAAAAAGAAGAAAAAGTCCATATATACCTGAATAAGAAAAATGATACACGTACACCAGAGTTCTCCAACAGCCAAAACAACGTCGTTTTGGTTGTGCTGGAGGGAAGAAAAAAAAAAAACATATCTGGGCTCTCTCCCCGACTCCCCCATTTCCGACCAAAGAGAGACAACCATGCCTCCCTTTCCACCACCACCCGCGACCCAGCTCCTCCGGCCTCCCTCTCCACCTCCGGCGACCGCCGCCGCCTTCGTCACCGCCACCAAGAAAGCCCTGAAACAGATGACCCTTGCCGTCATTTTGGCCATTGTCGACCGATTGACCGAGAACAGTATAAACCTAACGACAAATGAAGAAGTTACCCAGATGGGGGGAAGAAAAATTAAGGTGATTATACTAATGGGTCTCACAGATCAGAGCAATAAAAACCCAGTTCACCAAGGAGGGTGAAGAAAGCCAAAATAATTGGAGAGAGAAATTCAGGGTGTTCTTGGCGGTGGCGACGGAGGCGGCGGAGGTGGAGAGGGAGGCAGGAGGAGCTGGGTCGGTGGTGGTGGAATGGGAGGTGGTTGCCCTCTCTTTGGTCAGAAATGGGGGAGGGGAGTCGGAGAGATAGCTAGATCTGATTTTCAATATATTTTTTTTTTCAGCATAGCCAAAACGATGTCGTTTTGTCTGTTGGAGAACTCTGGTGTACGTGTATCATTTTTCCCTGAATAATGCATGCATGGTTGCATACCCACACCGACAGGACAGGGCTTTGAATTTTTGTGTTTGATGATTAGTCCCTCGATAGTTTATGCCAGAAAGTATAGGTCATATGCGGAACTGTCTCTTTTCTTTGGGATCGTTTCCACTTTCCATTCTCTTTCGTAACCATTAGGCACATTGCAATTACTTAGGGCTGGCCCTGACATTTGGGTTGTCCTAGCCGAGCCTCGAATTGGGTTGCCCTCGTACTAGAAAGTCATTAAATAAATAAATAAAACCATACAGGTAAAGGAACAAAGCAAAATCAAGGTTATATTACATTTTTAGCTTGAATAAAATTAAAATGTAACCCTGATTAATTGGTTATGGTGTTTTATAATTAGCACGCTCCGATTCAAACAAAACAACTTCTCCTTGCATTTTTTGCAACAATTTTTTTGTTAAGTCATCATACTTCAAGTTATCCAAAAACTTATTTTCAATGAAGATCATAAAGCACTAAGGGAGTTTCTTGACTTGGGATCTGGGAATAAAAGAGAGAAGCTTTTTTTCAAAATAAAAGAGAGAAGCTAAAACGTTAGTCACCATATAAATTTTTTTTTGCGCCTAACGAAAAGGGGAAAAAAATGAAATGGATGCCTGTGGTGGGACTCGACCACCAGACGTGTCATGCGGGAGTTATAAAAAGCACCAATGCACCACTTTCGTAACAATAGCGAAACTTTTTTAAATTTATTATGTAACTTACAATTTTTTTTTTTTTTTTTGGTTACCCTAGCCCAGAGGGGTGGCCCTAGCCCAATGTCTTGCCAGATTTTGGTTAATAGTATGTAACTAACATCCAGCTGTACAAACAAACATTACTTATGAATGGGCCTCGACTTAAATGTGATGAATTGCTTACCTAAGTCACTCAAGCTTAGTTAATAGTATAATTTAGAAGCTATTCCACCTGTTGTCAATTGGTTTTAGGTTGGAACCCTCCAAGAAATCTAACATGGTATCAGAGCTAAGTCTTGGGTGGTCTCACCTCGTGTGGGAGAGTCTCGTCAATCTCATCTTTCCACCCAAGTCGCTTCCTGGTCTCTTGGTTTGTCACCTCCACGTGCATCCAGGTTGCACGTGAGGGGGAGTATTAAGACTTGTCTCACGTTGCTTACCTAAGCCACCCAAGCTTAGTTAATATTTATAATCTAGAGGTTACTCCACCTATTGCTAATTGGTTTTAGGTTGGAACCCTTCAAGAAATCTAAGCATAAATGTGTTCAAAACCGTTCGATGCATGTGGATCACCATATTATAAAAAAGATTTCATATTTTGCATCGAACAGTTCTAGACACATTTCATATCAGTAAACGAGTGTACGTCAGTATATAGGGTTGTTGCCATGTCTATTACTACTTGTTTTTGGGTACGTACTCTGGTTAATTTCTTTTTTCTTTTAGCGGATATGATAGGTTTAGGTGGGAATTAATGATATGAAGTCGCCTAATAATTTGGTGGGTAGAGGACATTATGCAATATGGGAGACTAGAAAGGGACGTGCAACCCTGAGGGCCCTTTTGGCACCTTCTTTTTGTCATTTCACAGAATGTGGAGCATGCCAGAAACAGGGGTTTAACGTTCTAGTTGGCTTTTTGTTTGGTTTTTGTTCGGTTGGTTGGTTGGTTTGTTGTCTTGTACATTGGTAGGAGTAGTACCTTATGTTGTTCTTTGTAATGGAGTTTTCTGACGTTAATTGGAAGCTATTGAGATAGATTGGTCTCTGCTCTGGTATTAAGATCTCCCAAAGTGTGTTAACCAAATCTTTTCAAGGATTAATGCATGTATTGAAAATTGAAGAATTTTTTGGTGCCGTTTCGGATTTCGACAATGGTAGTGGTGATGCGCGATGGTGGTCTGATGATAAATCGAATTGGTTGGATTGGCCTCTCGGTCGATTCATTTTGGGAGGGTGTCATCGATTCTGTCATGGCGTGCAGGAATGCCTTACAACTTGCTAAGCTGTTGGGTTTGGATTTGCTTACAGTAGTAGAAGGAGACTCGTACCAGTTGTTTCAGATTTTAGGTAACAAAAGGTCTTCCTCAGTGGAACGATAATCATCATCTTTTATGTATTGCTATGTTTTTTTTTTATTAATAAAAGTTTCTTGTGTCGACCAAAAGATAAGTTTTTGCTAACTAATTTTAATCTCACCTTCCACTGGGTCTCGAGTCATAATCGATCTATAGCCATTTTGTGTCCCCAAAAGTAATCATTTTATCTTTCTTCAGTAGTTGTTTAGTTAAATCCAAGCTCCGTCTTTCATGGTTGCGGATCTGCTGTCCCGAAAACCCTGTCCCGACTTCGTGTCCCGTTCATCCGGCCGTCCATCTGAGTACTCGACAGCTCAAATTCGCAGATGAATGTGTATGGTTCAGATTTGTTTGGGGTGAGATGGAATCTGAGCCGTTGAATTGATTGCTCGGATGGACGTGACAGAGAGTTGGGACAGGAAGTTCGGGACAGCGGATCCGCTTCCGTCTTTCATCGCAATCCTAACAAATACATATTCAACTTCTTCAGTTTTTCTAGCCAACCAAAGAAGAGAACAAAATGGAATCACTTCCCTTTTGACTTCTATCTTTTCCATCTCTCAGTTTTCTTTAGCTCCTCAAATTCAAGATCTAAACCAAGTTAAACAACAAACCAAAATCCAATCACTATGTGCATAAATATATCTTAGTTAAATCCCAAGGCATTGTGAAGACTGCAGAGGCCCATGTAGCACATGGCTTGGTCTCTGATACGATTTAAAAAAGCTATAGAGCCTCGTGGGTCACCTTTAATTTAGGTTGGCACAATAATAGGATAATTGCCTTTATTTGATTGTTTTTCTATAACAAGGTGTCCGGACCAAAATACTCATACTTTGACCAATTCTGAGAGATCAATCCTAACTCCACTAGTAGAGGGCCCATTTAAAGTCAAAGCACACATCCATATAAAGTATAAACTAGCTCTAAAGGAGTTGATAGCACCTAAAATGTTTCGAACTTATAATCTAAGAAGAAAACAAACCCTTAAATTTCAAGCCCGACCACCGCGTCCCAGATCCTCTGTGCCCAAAACCCCTGTGCCGAGGGGTTTTGGGCCGTTGGATTGTGATTTTTGTTTTTATGTTTTAATATTTTTGGGTGATCCAACGGCTGAAAAATCCCTCGACACAGAGGCACATGGACAGTGGCGGAGCCAGAAATCGAAGTCGGAGGGGGCCGAATTATGAAAAAAAATCTTCGTACGATGTTTTTTATTTATTTAAAGTAAATCGAGTTTTAAAGAGATGATTTTAAGAAATTTAAAAATTAATCTCGAGAATTATTGTCATCATATCACTTGACGAATTCAGTATCATTATCGCACGGTATCATTTATCATAATTCAGTGTTCTTGAAATAAAAATTGTTCTTACTTTAATTATTTTGTAATTGTATAATTTTTTTAAGAATAACTGCAAAAAAATATGTAAAATATACTCCAAAATATGAAATTTGGGGGGCCAGGGCCACCCCGGGCCCCTACATAGATCCGCCCTTGCACATGGATTTTTCGACACATGGGATCTGGGCTCCGACCACCGGACCAATCCCTTGGGTTGAAATCCCAAACTTTATTTGATTGTTGCAAACACCATATGATCATTGGATTCCCACTGTACTATCCATTTTCTTCTCTCCATGTCCTTCTCTTCTATAAAATGAACCACATCACGTGACACCTGCACCTCCCAAAATGCATGCCCAAAGAGCCAATGACAGATTTAGGCAAGAATGTCATGCTAATTTTATGAGAACAAGGAGATCTAACTCAAAATCTGTGAAACAAATTGAAACCCACTAGTTCCTCGAGGGACCTGCCTTGGCTTTTGACAACATGATCTCGTGGGAATCCGTGGAATCCCATATCGATGGATTATTTCGATGATAGATTGAAAATGTGATATGCTCACTTAATTTTTGGTATTTGATTTGTGGATATAAGGCTGCAAATGAACTGAGTCGTTGATGAACTATTTGAGGCTCGACTCAGTAAAAGTTCATCCGGGTTCAATTTGAGTACTAAATGAGCCGAACCTGAACCTCAATTTTAGACTTGTTTATAAATGAGCCGAACCTGAACCTAAACCTGAACCTGAACCTAATAGTATTCGGCTAGATTTGACTCACGAACTTGGAGTATATATGTATATCTCATAAAAATATTACATATAAACTTGAATAGAAAACTTCTAGTCCACACCTCCCGAAAATAAGAAAAATTTGATTTTTTTTGTGTTGCAAATTATTTTTGGAAAATCCGAGCCGTCCAATGTGTTCAGAAGGTGTTTTCAAGGGTCCACGCGGGAAATCTTCAAACAAAAATACCGGGAAGGGCTTGATCCAAGCAGTTTTCACAAAAACTGTAAATATATATTTTTTGCGAAAACTGCTTGGATCAAGCTCTTCCCGGTATTATTTTTTGAAGATTTTCCGCTAGGACACTTGAAAACACCTTCTGAACACATTGGACGGCTTGGATCGTCCAAAAAATATTTGGATCATGGAGGTCCGGAAGCGAGAATCCCATTTTAAATAACTTGTCCATGAATAAACTTTTAAATGTACTATAAACTTAAATTTTAATATGATTTTATAATTTATATATGTGTGTACTTATTTATGTACAAAACAAAATATTTATTGAAGTTCTAGACCTGTATGAAACCGTAAATATCTAATACTAGAAATTGCTCGTCCCTGAAGATACGACGCAACATGTTTTGCAGACGACTAAGATGAGTTATCCTTCTCGAAATGTTGACCTCCCTGCCAACGAAGCCGACTTCTCCGAGAAGTCTTCTTTTTCAAATAAGGTTCAAATAGAGTATAACCAAATCCATAGTGTTGAAAGAAGGTCAATGGCCAAAAAAAAAAAAAAACAGACATAATCAAATTCCAAATGGATATACTTCAAACTCAGACAACCCTTTCCCATTATTATAACCGTTCTCATAAATAAAGTATAAATATATATATACGGAAATTTTCTAGTCCAAACCTCCCAAGAATAAGAAAAAAGTGATTTTTTTTGTGTTGCAAATTATTTTTGGAAAATCCAAGCCGTCCAATGTGTTCAGAAGATGTTTTCAAGGGTCCACGCAAAAAATCTTCAAAAAACAATACTGGGAAGGGCTTGATCCAAGCAATTTTCGCAAAAACTGTAAATATAAAGTTTTTGCGAAAACTGCTTGGATCAAGCCCTTCCCGGTATTTTTTTTTTGAAGATTTTCCGCATGGACGCTTGAAAACACCTTCTAAACACATTGGACGACTCGGATCGTCAAAAAAATGCTTGGATCTAGGAGGACCGGAGGTCCAGAGGACAAGGAGACCCAATATATATATACGAAAAACTTCTAGTCCACACCTCCCAAAAATAAGAAAAAAATGATTTTTTTTTGTGTTGCAAATTATTTTTGGAAAATCCAAGTCGTCCAATGTGTTCAGAAGGTGTTTTCAAGGGTCCACGCGGGAAATCTTCAAAAAACAATACCAGGAAGGGCTTGATCCAAGCAGTTTTCGCAGAAAATGTAAATTTCTGAACACATTGGACGGCTCGGATCGTCCAAAAAATATTTGGATCATGGAGGTCCGGAAACGGCAATCCCATTTTAGAAGCTTTACCATATATATATATAGGATGACGATCTATTGAGGACTTCCTCAAACAAAAATTCCGTGCGGACCTCACCATTTTTTGACTTTCCGGATCAAATTTTGACGATCCGAACCGCTCAATGTTTTTAAAATGCATTTTCCAGGGTCCACGCGGAAAATCTTCAAAAAAAAATACCCGGAAGGGCTTGATTGGATCAGTTTTTGTTAAAAACGCTATATATTCGAATCGTCAAAATTTGATCCGGAATGGTGAGGTCCGCACGGAATTATCCTAAGGGAGTCCTCAATAGATCGCCATCCTAATATATATACACAGTTATCCGCCAATTTTAACTAAGAATTTTTTTATTTTTTATTTTGACAAAAAGGGGATCAAGAAAGAATGTTTGGGACAATTAATTTACAGAGTCCCGATCCAGTCAGGGATCCCGAATCCGGGATTCATAGTTCCGGATCAAATTTTCACGATCCGAACCGTCCAATGTGTTTAAAAGGTGTTTTTCAGGGTCCCCGCGAGAAATCATCAAAAACAAATACAGGAAAGTGCTTGATCCAAGCAGTTTTTCATAAAACTGTATAATGTGTGTACACACACTATTAAGCTTCTAATAAGAGATCCCTTACTTTGCTACGGTGAGGGACTCCCATTTTCGGATTGAATTTTGATTATCCAAACCGTTCAATGTGTTTTAAGGGTCCACGCGATGAATCATAAATAATAAAAAAAACAATCTGGAAGAGCTTCATCTGAGCAGTGTTTCATAAAAAAAACTATATATATATAGTTTTATGAAAAATTGATCGGAAGCCCTTCCCGATAATTTTTTTTTGATGATTTCTTGTGTGGACTCTTAAAAACATGTTTTAAACACATTGAACGGTTCAGATCATCAAAATTCGATTGAGAAATCAGAGTCTCTTACCGTAGCAAAGTAAGGGATCCCTTATATACTTATATAAACCTAAAGGCCTCCTTTCACACTTTCACTTTTCCAAATCCCAGTCCCCAACTAGGAAATCATCTACCCCCACTCCCTCTTCTGAGATTGGATCAACCCCTATTTCAGGCCTTCATCTTCTTCAACAATTCTCAGTTTTTTTACAAGAGATCGAATCAAAATTGTAACAGTGAAATCGTGAAGGTGAAATCAAATTAGGGGCTAATGTCGGCATGTTGCTGGAAAGTGGGAATGGAAGTGGAAAATGGAAATGGTGCTGCTGCCATGCATTTGTGTGACTGGAAATGGTGTTGCCGGGAATGAAAGTGGAAAATGCTAATGTTGGCATGTTTTTATTGCTACTGTTGTCATTTTTATTAGACGTAAACTCGGAGTGTGTGTTTTATGCTGTTGTCATTTTTATCAAATGGTTTGGCTGGTTTCGGTCCGGTTTGGCTGGTGCATGCAATTGTATGCCTGCTGCTGCTACTGTTTCTTCTTTTTTTATCGGGCTTGGCCCAAAGTTGAAATGTATTTGAATGGGCTGAAATGTATTTCAATGGGCTGAGAATTCTATTGGGCTTGGGCCCGAAATGTTGCCCATCAATACAAACCAGCCAAACCGGACCGAAACCAAACTAACCATTTAAAACCGGTCCCGGTTTCCTATTTTCCAAACCGACTTGTCTGATTCGGTCGCAAATATACGCCAAAACCGGACCGAACCAGACCGGTTACACCCCACTACTTATATCCCTGCAGATCCATACACCAATTTTTTTCTATCTATATGGCACATGCAACACGCATGGACCACTATAAGCATCTTTCTCAATTACAGCACCAACAATGAAATGTCAAAGAAGTAACTTTTTCAATAGCTGAAAGGGAGTGAACAGACACACCTGCGCAAGCACACACATAAAAGAAATTGATAAAGCTACCTCAGATACGTAAAATTCGTTACATGTGATTTTGATTTTGTTCTTTATATCTTTTTGTTTATCAAAATACTACTGTACTACATTTCGTTATTAAATCACTGTGTTGTTATAGGCATCACCCAAACAAAGGGAAGCAACATTATGAAAGTACTAAAATAGCCGAAACGGAAAAACCTATTGTTCAGCCAATGACCAAGTGATAGGCAAGAAAAAATCAGACAATCACCACTGCAATAAAGCATCAAAGACAACAGAAGAAAATCAAACTTATAAGCAAACTAAAGTCCAATGGAAACAAATCAAATGAAAATGAAAAGGAAATTGAAAAATACTCATTGCACTAAACTGACTACAACAGAAAATGACAATGAATTACATGAATAGAACTTGTTTCCCAACCGGGAGCTAGGACTGTGCAGTGCACTGGGTGAACAGCATGAGCACTGCACGGCCGGTATGGGACCGACCACGGGTCCCGTTGTTTGATCCAAATCGTTCATGTATTATAGAGTTCGAGCTAACATGCCAATAATGAGATGGAGTACTCCTACATCAGACCAACTCAGCCACGAATTTTTAAACCTTTAGGAATTACAAAAACTTTAATCATCAGGCAACCAGAGATCTAACCAAAACTCCAAAGAGTATGTCATCATAAATAGTCTGACGAAAACGGGGCAACAATTCAGGAAGAAGACCATCAATACTCTGATCATAAAACCGGCATTAGGGCTTCCATTTATCAAAAAATGAACTGGAAAAACTCGTGATGAAAAAGATTTATAGGTCCACATAATTAATGTCACTTAACATGTTGCACTACATGCGTTACTCTCCATCCATAGAGTAATAGTTGAAGGTGAAATAATAGAAATGAAATAAACTACCATGTGAAGTTTTTTTTTTTTAACACAACATGATGACACCCATTAGATACACCCTTCGTTGGGCTTTTGCTGCATTTGACACAAGGAAAGCAACAAATTAGAGGTCTAGAAGACTCACGGGAGAGGAAGCAGGAAGCGAAGCACCAAGCAATCTACTTACTTCATCGCTACGGACACATACTTGTCCAATGACAAGTACCAAAACACTGGTGCATCTGAAAGAGGGGCAATATTACAGAGGACCAACTTTATATAGCATAAATAACAACTCCATATAGCATGTGAATGTAGTTATTAGATTCATACGATGTGCAAACGATGAGGGGAAACAAAGCACAAACCAATGTACTTCAAATAACTCTCAACACCTCATTCTCATCAATTCGAAAGTTTCAAAATGAGGTGGTGGATCTTACCTGAACAATTAATGGAAGGCAACAGCTAAAAACGTAGTAAATATTTCTTCGTACCAACTACCAAGACACAAGTGCCAGTAAACAGAAAATTTGTTTTAAGGGAAGCGAGATCCATAAAATGGGACAATGGGAGGTCAGGAAAAGCCCAAAGTAATCCGCTTACGCTCATAACCATAAGCACATACATGTTTACTATCACAATATTCTAGATCTACAAATCACTGCTAATTGGTACAGAGACGTCGTCCCACTCAGATATGTGTTACCCTTAAAACTCAAACGTCCAGCAATTGGCAAATTCAGGCAGGAAGTCCTTTCGTCATGGTATGGGCTAAACAAAAAAAAAAAAATTGCGATTTGAGAACGGTAGAACTATTCTACGGATCACCTCAAGAAAATTTCATTTGCTTTATGAAGGCTTCTATCCTCTCAGCCGCATCATAAATATTCTTCTGTTTGATTTCATCCAAGAGCAACTGGCATGTCTGATATCTTGGTGCTATGTCTTGACCTATCATCTCCTCGAATAGGAGGTATGCCCATTCACATTTGTTTGCTCTACAAAGCCCATGAATCAAGAGCGTATAAGAAGAGAGATCAAGACTAATATGTTGCTTATGCATGTCATCTAACAATCCACACAACCAGCTGTCTGTCTTTCCATATTTAAAGCATGACTTGAGCAATGGGCAGTATGACTGAGCATCAGACTTACAAAATGGAGAATTTTCCAATTCCTTGAGGACATCTATGGCCTTTCCTAGTTCGGCATGATGGCAAAACATTGCAATCAATGAATTGTAGGTTGATGTATTAGGAACGATACCCAAATTGGGCATCTCCACTTCAAAAACTTGAACAGCCTCTTGCAATCGGTTAGCTCTCCCCAGAGTATGAATCAATGCATTGTAAAAAAGTGTATCGGGTTTACATCCAGCAGATCTCATTCTCTCAGGTATTTGCAAGGCTTCCTCAAACTCCCCTGATTTTGCCAGTGAATACATGATAGTGGTGTAAGTAACAACATTTGGAGGGCACCCTTGAGCTTGCATATCATCAAGGAGTTCATATACCTTATGGAAGCTGGATTGGCGACAATAGGACTGGATGATGGTTGAGTAGCCGATGACACAAGGGCGACAACCTTGTCCCTTCATTTCCTGAATTGTCCACTGAGCCTCATCAGCACGATTGATTTTACACCAACCATGAATGAAAATGTTAAATGTGTGAGCATTTGGTGGGATGTGTGATTTGAGCTCCAAGAAAATTGCACGAGCTTGCTCGACTTTGTTCTCTTTGCAAAGGGTGTCAAGCAACAAGTTCATGGATTCTGTATTTCTCAGCAACCCAAAATTTCCTAACTCATCAAATGTCTTGACAGCATGTTCCCACTCTCCGGCACCCACAAGCCTCCGCATAACCTTAGCTATGGTATTTAGCGTCACAAAATTAGACAGACGCATTTCCTCTACCAGCTCTCTCATCTTTTTCATTTGCTTTGCTTTACCCAGTATGTCCACCATCATATCGTATGATTCTGCTAAGGGTTTATAGCCAGGACGTGATTCTGCCCATCTAAAAATGCCTAATGCAGACTTCCAATCATCTCTGAATTGATTCAGTAGTATACCAAGAATGCTGTCAGAAATTTGTAAAGCATTGCAAACATGATCATGGCTGAGCGACATAAAAATTTCATCGACGCTAGTTGCAGCACGAACTTTGGATATAAGAACATGAAATTCTGAACATCTAGTCAAATCTGAAGTTCTCTCTTCTCTACAGCCATTTTGGGTTCCCCTTAAGGAGGAAGAGTCCAACAAATAAGGAAACGACGATGAAGAAAGAAAGCAAGAGAAATTTCCGGAGGCAGCATTGAAAAAGCAAGGTAGAAATCGGTCAGTAAAGAAGCTGTTTCTTTTTATATGGTTCCGGAGATGAAGGATCATAAGGAGTTAACAAAGAAGAGAAATGTAGTATTTGGTTACGTGCCCCTGCATCCACCAGAAGAACAAACCATCAGCTACCAAACATTTTATTCACTTTCCAAACTCAAAGAAGGTATCACAGAATTTTTTCCCAGCAGATGAAAGCTTCAAATCCAAAGTTGTAACTGTTATCAGTCTTAGCTCTTATATATATGCTTCTACCAAAGAACCTGATAATCAAGTTCCTTCATCAGTCCTTCACTTGGTATGTTTGGGGGCCGTTACATTTTACACTCCCTAACGGGTGCAGGGTATGCACTTTAATATGCCGAGCCACAAATATTCATAGTTCAACAAGTCCCATGAAATCTCATAATCAAACACCATAAGATTTATATCTTGGACCCAAGGTCTCATAACTAACACCACAAAAATTCATATGTTAGACCACAAAAATTCATCATCCTGCGCACACTTTTTTTGGAAAACAAAATTTGTATGTTGGATCACAAAATTTCATACATTGGACCTTAAAAACATATGCATTAATATAGTGGATCACTTAATCTCATAACACGAGCCACAAAATTCGTATGTTGAAGTTGAACAACAAAAATTAATATGTTAGACCACAAACTACTTTTCCATTAGAAATCGTATATCCAGCCACGAAAAATCATTGTGCACTAGCCACATGCAGTATCTTGCAGGTGGCAGTGTTTTAAAAAGTGCCCACCTCATGCGCTTAAGCACTGAAGCGAGGCGAGGAGCAAGGATTGCGCTTCGCAGGGTCAGAGTGAAGCGCAGAACACAAAGGCGCAGCTTAGGCACAAGGCACAAAAGCGAGGGTTTTTTGTATTTTTTGCTATTTTTCGATCAAATTCATCTCCTCCTCCTCCTTCTTCTCACTGCTCTGTTTTCCTGTCTTCTTCTTCTCTCAATGCTCTGTTTTTTCATTTGGTTAACGGTTAACCGTTAACCCAGTCAATCATAAAAGCCTTGTAGAATTATACTTGGTGTAAAACATTGTGCCTCGGTGCGCCTATTGTCATTTAAAACACTGGCAGGTGGTGTATCATACACCCCAAATAAGGGGTGTGCATTAAAGCATCGTCCTTGAACGTGAGTTTGACTAACGAATTCTGCGTCAACCAGCAAATTAAGGTCGATTTGACTCAGCATTATGTTTCTTTTGTCAAATTCATCATCCTTGGCCGAGTTCAAGCTAGTCCATGCACTATCGCAGTGGACAACCCTCATATTACGCTAGTAGGTTTAACTGCACAAAAACCTGGTTTTTCTAAGCCTCGGTGAAATTTTCAATTGGGTTTGTTTCTTAAGCTCCAACAATAAAAACAAAGAAAAACTCATATCCAATAGTAGTCCAACTTTTCTTTTTTTCTTTATTTCATTACACAGCTATTCATAACACGAACACCTTGTGAATAGTACGTATTGAAAGACATGAATACGGTTGAGACAATTTGTCGAACATGTGGAGGGCATTGATCTATATAAAAGCAGAAACTGAAATGTATGACATGTATAGCACCAAATAATACATAAATATTAATGTGGATTTCAAGACTCGCATATTTGATTGTTGCACACAAATATGTGCAAAGATTGTTTGAGAGAGAAAAGGAAGGATTACCTATGGAAGCTAACAAAGCTCTTCCTCCAATCAGGTTGGTGGCGGTAGCGAGAAGCCGACACTTCAGTGCTTATTTGATACTACGATGAAGTTGTTCGATAGGTGGTGTGTTTCAAACAAACCTATATCGGCGTCAAAAGATGTGTTACTTCGTGGTGTCTCAGCCGTAGCCGCTTCAGATCAAAGTTATTAATTTCGTACCGTACCAGCCGAGAGGTACCGTACCAGAGAGAAAACGGGACACTCAACACCACGTTCCGTTCCGCCTCTAACACCGCTCTATAACGGACGCTCGGGCGATGTTCTGGCCGTTCCTGACTGTTCTGGTAGTATTCCGTTCGTGCTTTTCGTTTTCTCTCTTGTGGGAGACTGAAAAAGAGGAGTAATTCCCGATAGACTTCAAAATGGGGGTGCTAATGTCAAAACGGAAATACACAACAGATTGGTACAACAAATTGGACAACAGCCCCAAAACGACGTCGTTTTGGGGCCTGTTGTTTAAAAAAAAACAAAAAAAAAACCAAAAGTTAAAATCCCGCTGCTTTTCCCCTTCTTCCCCAAATCAACTCTTAGCAGGGGCGGAGCCAAGGGGGGTCACTTGACCCCACTGAGGTGTCAAATTTTAATAAGATATGTATAATATTTTGTGGAATTTTGTATTTTTGCTCCTTGTACATGGTATTTTTGCCCAACTACTTGCCCTCCTCAGTTCAAACAAAAAAAACTACTTGCCCTCCTTCTTAACACTCCTCCTTGCACTGACCAATCACACCAAATAATTTTCCTTGTAACTCTCTAATTTTCTTCACCACTACTTGCCCTCCTTACCACACCCAATTGCGTCGAGTTGTTGTATACTGTCATAGATATGCAACTCCAAGAGCTAAATAATCACTTTAATGAGGTAAACACCGAGTTGCTTCTTTGTGTTGCATCTCTAAGTCCATCCAACTCAGTTGCAAGTTTTGACAACCAAAAGTTGAACCGCTTAACTGAATTTTATCCTAAAGACTTCTCCGGTACTGAGCTTTTTGCACTTTCGGATCAACTTGAGAATTTCATCATTGATGTGTGGTCTAGTGTCGAGTTTTCAAACTTGAAAGGAATTGGTGCTGTTTCTCAAAAGATGGTTGAGACCCGTAGAGATATAGGGTATCCATTGGTTTTCAGGCTTTTGACTTTGGCTCTAGTTTTACCTGTTGCGATAGTTACAATAGAAAGAGTATTTTCTGTCATGAAGATTGTGAAGAATCGACTTCGTAACCGAATGGATGATCAATGGTTGCATGATAACTTGATTGTGTATATTGAGAGAGATTTTTAATAGTATCACAAATGAGGCTATTATACTACGATTTCAAAATATGAAAAATCGTCGGGGTCACTTGTAAACGCTGTTACAGGTTTTAAATCGATACCTGATTAGCTACTTTTTGTTGGCATTCAAGGGTAGCTTTTTGTGGTCGGTTGTGGACGCGGTTATAGGTTGTATATCTAAGCCAATTTTTGTTTGGCATTTTAGTGTATCTTTCAGGAGATCAATTGTAAATGATATTATATGTTATTAATAAATATCTATTTCAACTCGTTTCTATTTCGCATTTTGGTGTTTTTTTTTTTTTTTTGGTTCTATTATTTTGTTTTAAGAATTTGACCCCACTGACACTTAGTTCTGGCTCCGCCCCTGACTCTTAGACAGAGGAGAGGAGAGTTGGGTCACGATGACGAGCCACGACCGCCACGGCCGACCTCTGCTGCTGCCGACCTCCACAACACCTGCGACTACCAGTACCAAGGTTTCTCTCTCTCTCTCTCTCTCTCTCTCTCCCTCTCTCTCCCGCACGTTTCCAATTGACAAACCCTAACTCAGTTGAAAACCTCCAAATTGATTGAGACTTTAGGTTCGGTTAGGTTCGGTTTATTCAGTTGAAAACCTCCCAATTGATTTAGACTTTAAATCCTTGTTTCAATTTTAGAAACCCCAACTCTATAAGCTATGTTACTGTCATTAGTTGTTGTTCATTCTCTATACTCCTCTGTTCAGTGTAGTTGATGAGCTGTTATTTGCGAGTGTGATTATCGTTGAATTGTCTACGAGAACTTCCATCTTGTTTTATATATTGGTTTCAATTCAATGCAATTTTTCTGTTTCATGCTTACATCTTGCATTTAGCTTTGAACAGACTGTATTTGCTATCAAAAGGTTCATATTTTGTTGGAAAATATGGCTTGTGTTCTTGACCTTAGAATTACCATTGCATCTAGCGGATCAGATTTGGTGGTGCAACTTCACTGATTAGTTAAAGGTGGTCAATATGGCATTTCACTTGTTTGTTGTTTGGGTTCCAATGTTATGGTTCCCTACTTTTGGAGCAAAATATATGGTGTTCAGATTGTTTGTAATTTCCGTACGGGACTGTGAGAAGGCTAGCGGTCGAGATTGGGCAAAGAAAGAAGCACAGGCTCTACTTCAAGGGTTAAGAGAGAAGAAGAAAGAAAATTACTCAAGGGAGGAAGAGGCAGAGGTGATGGAGGAGGATGCGAATATGGAGCGTCCAACGAAGAAGGCCAAGAAAGGCAAACAGAGATGCTAGAGACACTAAGTGTTTTTTTTTTTTTCATTGTGCTAGGACATAGAGCTTAGGTTAGAACGGCTCATGCCTCTTTTGTAAAACATTATGTACCAAGTCGGCTAAACTAGCAAATGCCATATTTTTAAGTTTGCTTGTTTTGGTTTGTAAAAACTTTCGTTTCAATTGCAATGTACTACTTGGCACAAGTCTAAATTACATATTGAATAGTTGTTTTGTTCTTTTTTTCCTATTGTGATTGCTGCCTGAGACGCTATGACGTTGGGGTAGACCGAAAACAAAGGAAACTCTGTCCAATTTTCTGGAAAATAGGATACATCTTTCAAGACACGATACGGATTGGCTTTTGTGATTTGAATTAGAACTGGGTGTGGATTTTTTTTAGTCACTCTTGCTACAATTCTGTGTCATCGTGTCTGTGTCCGTATCCTCCATTAATAGAAGAAACAATATTTCCACATGGCACATTGTTTTATGACACCTCTTTTTTGGAAAAATTTGGGCAGCATATCCCCTGTTTATGGCCCTAACCCGACGTTAAACGTCTCAACAAACAACCACCAAGTTCAAGTCAACGAAAAAAAGCATCTCAAACAAATGCAGGGAAAGAAAAAAGCAGGCAGAGACGCTATAAGTTAATTTCAACCCTGTCTAAAGTTGTAGTTTTAGGAGAGGAAACATTTAAGAAAGTAGACCCTGGCTAATCACCCATCCTTGAAGCTACTTAGAAACTAATTAAGTAACGCATATATTCCTACCAAAAAAAAAAGGCGAGGTACCCTGAAAACGAAATAATTGTTCCAATGGAACCTCCGTAGATTGACCGTAGATACACGACCCAAGCCGTTATCAGCATTCAACTTCTCTTTCAAGGGAGAAAGAAAGAAGGATTCAAAAGTAATACAACAGCAACCATATTTACAAGACGTTAGGCACATATGGCATTGTAAGGAGTGGCAGTGAGACGACGAAAATCGAGCCATTTATCAGCACTCACATGCACATATGAACGTATGCACAGTTATGCTTCTCCTGGTGTTTGAGTGGCAGCCAAAACCTGTTCTCCATCGAAAATCTCTAATCTCTAAACACGAACAAGCCCCAACAATTGAAATCAAAACACAAACAAGTTGATAAAAGTCCAGTGCCACAAAAAAGTACACTGTATAAATTTGGGCAGCATCAACTAAGCTAGGGTTTCTCAAATTGAAACAATTGGGGGTTAACAAGGAGAGAGTGCCACAAAAAAGTACACTGTATAAATTTGGGCAGCATCAACTAAGCTAGGGTTTCTCAAATTGAAACAATTGGGGGTTAACAAGAGAGAGAGAGAGAGAGAGAGAGAGAGAGAGAGAGAGAGAGAGAGAGCGAGAGATAGACCTTCGTAGTGGGGTTTGATATAGACGATTACGAATCCTGAGGTCGCCGGAGGTGAGGGAGTCGGTGGAGGAGGTCGCCGGTGGTGGGAAATGTCGGCAGTGGCGGTGGTCGCCAGAGGTGGGGTAGTCGACGGCCGCCAGTGTTCTCTCTGTCTCTCTGTCCCTCCTGTATCGACTATGGGGGAAGAAGGAAGCCGATTTCAAATTTCACGTCTGTTTTTTTTTTTTTTTTTTGTAACACAAGCCCCAAAACGACGTCGTTTTGGGGTTGTTGTCCACTTTGTTAGCTCTCTTTGTTGTACCCGTAGCAGCGTTAAATTGTGTTTTTATTGTGCCAAAATTCTAATATATAAAGAGTTTGTACTTTACACGTGAGTACAAACATTTCAAACACTTGAGTTTTGGCACACAATCAAAACCAGTTTTGGCATTAACACTTTTTATACTGTAGATTTGCAATAAAAGAGAACAAGGGAGGAGTTTTTATTTATATTCTCTAAACAAACAGAAAAATGGTGGATTTTTATGTGACTTGTATATTAAAGTAGTTTATTATGATTTGGATTAGGTACTGACATTGGTGATAAAACTTGAATAAGAAATAACAAAATTGATAGAAGTTGAATAATGAAATTAATAAAACTTGAATAAAAAATAGATACAAATATAGTATCATTTATTGTTATAATACTACTATATATTGAGTATTGTGTTAAATTTGAAACGATACACCGAACATACCATTACTAGTACATACTATACCAATTGAAAAAACAGTACACCATCGGGTAGGGAATTGATAACTTTGCTTCCGATGATGGCTCGAAGCTTTGATCGATGAAGAAAAACAATTCTCTTCTTCTTTTTTCAAATTTGGACCTTAATTTAGATTAAAAAATGATTTTGAGTATAATTAATTTAAAAAATTTCTCATTTTAAAATTTGAGTTACACCCACAAAATTAATAGAGTTGGAGCATAAAACAAGGGTTAGGAGGAACAAAAAATAGACTTAGCAGTCAACCAAGTAGGTTTGACTTTACGGTAAAAATCACAAAAAAAAAAATCTCGAAGTTGGAGGGAGTGAGGTACAACTTGTTCTCGAAATTCTCGAACCAATATATTTTACACCAACATATTTTGAAAAACAAATATCTAATTTCGGACCAATTTCAGGAACTAACTCAAATCTCTAATTTCAGACCAATTTCAGTATTTTTCATGCATATGTGTTCACAAGTGAAGTGATTAGATTAGAGCACTTGCCTTTAAACGATGAGATTGGGGGACGGAAATCAGATTGGATAGCTGATCTTGATGGTTGATACTTGATAATGGAGGTAGATCTCGTGGTGGTGTAGATGAGAAGTTTCAACTGTGTACTGTGTCGAACGGGTGTAGATGAGAAGTTTCAACTGTGTACTGTCGACAGAAATGAGAAGAGAAGAGAGGGAGAACTGTCAACAGAAATGAGAAGAGAAGAAGAGAGGGAGAAGAAGAGAGAAAAAGGTCGGCCACTAGGGCTCTCAATGGCTCATGTACTGACTACTGAGTGATGGGAGATTAGAGAAGTTAGGGTTTTGGTTTTATAGTCCATACATTACGGTGTAGATCAAAAGAAATGGACGGTATTGATTAGGTTTTAATTCGGTTCGGTTCGGGGCTAGGTCGGTTCGGTTATATCGGTTCGGTTCTAATTCGGTTCCGTTCGGGTTAACCGTAATTCCACAAAACCGAAACCGAACCGAGAATATTTTTGGTTTTTTCGGTCGATTTTTTCGGTTTTTTGAAGCATGGACCGACCGAAAACCGGCCCGAAATTTCGGTTTTCGGTTCGGTTCGGGTTCCGCCGGTTTTTTTTTCACCCCTAGGTACAAGTGAGATGATTTCTCATAAAGACCTAAATTTTATTACTATTTTGATCCTTGCAAATAATTTTACAAACTCACATGTAAATATAGAAAGTCCAGACATGTTCTTTACGAGAATTGCTAATATTATAACTGAGGCCATTGACATTGTGGTGGATGGAATTCTCTCTGTCGCTCCTACGAAAGTGATGAAGGGATGGAAATTCTTCTCTGTTACGAGCTTTGCCCTTGCACACTGAGCAAACTCGTTAGCACCGACCCGGACCGTGGAGTCCGGAATGGTACTCCGACGATCGATCAAGCCAGTAACTAGAAGAAGAAGGAAATGGAAACTCAGATCTAGGGTAGTTTTAGAGGGATCAAGTGAGAACGTATCTCCTTTGCGTGACCTTGTTATGTATTTATAGGTAGGGCTTGGCTTGATTCCCAAGGCCCGTACTTGCTACGCGCGGTAACCGCTTCGGATGACGTCACCGTATGCGTAACCGAGCATCATTACGCTAGCACATGCGCCCAATCAGGTCATGACGCGTGTCCATTCTGTTGCAACAGAGTTTCTCGTGACCTTTGTTGAATCTGGACTGAACGAATGACCCGAACCGCTTCTATTCGGGTTGCTCGGGTTTTACCTATACCCGATCTGCTTCGGATAACAAGCCTTGCCTCTCGGGAATGCCTTCGGGCATGAGAGCCCTTCGGGAACTAGGCCTGGGGCAATCCCAATTGGGCCGTATGTTCGTTTGACAACAATTGGGCCCTTTGGCCCACGTAAGTGGACTGGGCCTACTTGAGTCATTTAGGCCCACACAGACATCGTGCTTCGCTTTCAAAATATATTAAGTCATCGCTACCAATTGTGAAATAAAATTACAATTATTAGCATATGTTTAACTCATAATTGATCCTTGAAATTAGTTATTCTTTAGATTAGTAGTAAATAGGAAAAATAACTTGAACATGGGATCTAATTTTCTACTCCAATAACCAAAAATCCTACTTTGTCCCTACTTGAGGGACTTAATGTTTACGTGGTTATTAATTTTACGTCTTTGATCTGTGCAAACTTGTCTGGACATGTAGTTATCAAAGTGTCAACCGTTCTTCAACATTCACAAAAGGAACTAAGAATTGCACAAATAAAAGAAGTACTGAGGTACATAGACCTTCTGCACTACGTCCTAAATGGTAGCATTCGAGCATGTCAATGAATGGAGCAAAGAAAGCGGCTAGACAAGAAAGAACTATAAATCAGGGGACATGTGATTCGAACCTGTAATAATGAGAGCCAGCAAGCAATAGGGGCTTGTTGCTCCCTCTCTCTAAATAATAGTACAAGTAAATAAACCGTAGAAAGTGTATGTTACACTGTCTCTGATTTAGGTTATGGCAATCTCACCCAAACCAATGGTCAACCACTTAACCAAAATAACCGTATCACTCAGAACGATTTTTAACCGATGTTTTAGCCGCGGTTATGGTTTGGTTTTTAATTAGAAAAAAAACTGACCGATTCAGTTTTGATTTTGCCTTTATATGATAAAAGCACTGAAATTGAACGGAACCCAATCCAAAACCAAACCGCAATATAGTTATGAAAATACCCTAATATATTCATTTATATATTTATATACCGATTATACAACTTTCAGTTAGGGTTAATGATTAGTTTTGTTGTGAACTCTATGGTGATTTTGTCTTTGTGTTTGGAAGATGGATCCACTTTATGTTAATTGCACTTATTATTGCCATTGTTCTTATTTTTTCCTGCCCTTCATCTGGTCGATTAAAGTTGGGTGATTAAAAACGTTGATCATTGGCATCAGTGAAAAACCTAACCGATGGTTTTGGTTATGATTTAAATAAATTAAAAAAACACGTAAATTTTGATTATAGTTATAAGTTCCGATTTTGGTTTAGGTTTTACCAGGTTCTAAAAGACGCTAGTAAGTCCCAAGTCGGTCGGCTGCCAACTAGTGACTTTTGGCCAACTAATCGCTGACTTTTGCCCGACCAATCGGGTTTTGATCAAGTCAGGGGACTTCCGACTAGCAACTTTGGGCCGACTAGTCGATCGACTTGACCGATTTTTAGAACACAGTGTTTTACCAATACCCGAACCAAACTGCACCATTACCATCCTTACCTCACTCTTATATAATTTTGGGGGGCCTGTGTTCTCCCATCCAAAACCAATGCAGTATCTTGCACGTCACTGCAATTCATCTTGAAAAGTCTCAGGTAGCACATGTGCACCATTTCATGTCCACAGCCATCAAGCATAGCACGAGAAGTATGACTGAGATGAAACTAACTTCGAACAAAATCACAAGTATCCTGCCTCAAGACTTGCGGTTCGGATCTCAAACATCAATCTGGTAAGAACTTGGAACTGAATTAATTTCTTCAACTTTCGAGTTTTCTACCTGATAAGGAAAGCAGTTTTTTCATTTCTTTTCCGGGTATTTTCCCTCCGTAATCTCTCCACAAAAAACCCATGGCCTGAACGCATTCGAAAACTGAAAAACGTGATTGTTTGCATTATAGACCAAGCCTGTGTCGAAGAAGAGTATGCCAATGCATAAGTGTCGTTATTCAACGGTGTCCATTCCAAAAAAAAAAAATTGACGTTCAATAAGTATACGTGAAAACACCCAACATTCTAAAAAGGAAGTCTTAACCATTGATGCTCCTGTAGCTGAGTTTATAGCAAGAGAGTTCACAAAATTTAGCCCTTCACCATTGATGCTTCTGAAAAATTCAGTATGATTTAAGCCCTTCACCGGACTTGATGAATATTGGGATATAAAGTAACAGATTCTGCAAATAGCAAGAGAGTTCTTGGAATTTGGCTAACTGAATCTGAAACATTCAGTATGATTCAAGCCCTTCACCAGACTTAATCACATAACATCAAAAGGGCGTAAAGATGCAAAGAGATTATAAGTAACAAACTCGCATATCAATATATGTAATGTTTCTATACTGGCAAGTTTTTGCATTAATTTCCCTTTGTTAGAAAAAGGGAAACAAAGAAGACGAAGATTCCACGAGAAAAACGTAGGCCATAATTTCCATGGCATTAGAGTTCAGAAAAAGAAATCACACCACAAAAGACATTTATTCCACACTAAAAAACCTCGGGGGCCTAAAAACCAACTCTCAGAAGCAAGAAAACAAAATGCGCCCTTTATCATCTCATCCGATTAGCATCAAGCTTGAACAGAAGCCATGTGGACAATCAAGTCAACCACTCGTGAACTACAAAAACAAAAAAATTTGCGTCAATTGTACAGACAGTTTCCAATTCAACAAACTAGTAAGTACTTGCAAAGATTCAAACTGCTATAACAATAATATACATAGAATAGTGAATTACCTGTAACCCCATTCATTGTCATACCAAGACACAAGTTTCACAAACTTGTCATTCAAAGCAATCCCAGCCTTAGCATCAAAGATGCTTGACCTGTATAAAACAAACAGTAATCAATAACCACTTGATGGGGAAATCTATGGTGTCCCCCGTACCACCATAAAAATGCCACAACCACAAATACAAATCCAGAGTGGATTGTTGCGGGGATGAACACCATAAAATACTGATGTTACAACTGGTGGGAGAATGTTGTGAATCTTTGTTGTTTTTGGAATGCCCTTTTGATGTGAGAAAACTTTACGATATTTGTGTTTTTTTTGTAACACCATTTCTTAGTGAAAAGTAAGGGGACATCATATGAGATCCTTCTTAGGGGGGATACCATAAATACCATAATCAGCTACAGCATTAGGAAATTAAGCAGAAAGATAATCTACCTGCTGTCACCCACGAAATCTGTAGAGACCACATCGTCTTCAGTGTAGCCCAAAATTCCTCTGAGTTTGCCCTCTGACTCCTCCCTAAAATTAACCAAGATAACAAGTAAAAGATCAGAAAACAAACCAAATAGCAAATCAAGGGTGGGCTGTCCAAGAAACTACATAGTAGGAAGTGTTATATTATATATTGCACCAATGAATAGGAATACTGTGAGCACTCACTTGATAGCCTCTTTGATTTGCTCGTAAGTAGCGGCCTTCTCAAGCCTCACAGTGAGGTCCACAACTGAAACATCAACAGTTGGAACTCTGAAAGACATTCCGGTCAGCTTACCATTAAGTGCTGGCAGAACTTTTCCAACAGCCTGGGAGTGTAGAAAAAGTATTAAACAGATTCTACTCAATAAACAGAACAACAAAATAAGAACATGAAACAAATATCCTACGAGGTTAAAAAACATAACTAACACAATTTTATCTTAGCACTACGAAGAAATCTCATTTAATAATAACAAATACAGCCTGATATCAGATCAAATCTAGGAGAAAATTATCATATCATCCAACCTTGGCAGCTCCAGTGCTGCTTGGAATAATGTTGAAGGAGGCCGCTCTTCCACCCCTCCAGTCCTTGCTTGATGGTCCATCAACAGTCTTCTGAGTGGCTGATGGAAATTCATTCAAAAGCAAATTAGGCCTGACATTATAATTTGCATTTCAAAGCAGCAATATAAGCATGTAAGCAAAAGCTCACCAGTGATGGAGTGAACGGTTGTCATAAGACCCTCAACAATGCCAAACCTATCATTGATGACCTGCCAAAAGAAAAATCCAAATGCCATTCAGCCAAAGCACTGTCGAACTAATTTCAACTAACAAAAATCATATATCCAATTTTATGGTAGCTCCAATGTAACCTTGGCAAGGGGAGCAAGACAGTTAGTAGTGCAGCTAGCATTGGAGACAATGTGAAGATCGGGCTTGTATTCTTTCTCATTAACACCCATAACAAACATAGGAGCATCCTTACTTGGGGCAGAAATGACCACCTTCTTTGCACCACCCTGATCAAATCAGAGTACCAAACAATTTAGCCAATTCACAGCAAACAAAAATCAAACCCATTAAAACCCAGGCACTACAAAACTAACTCTAACATAAAACCCTATCACAATTCACGAATAACTTGACCTTACCTAATTGGCAAAACAAAATAAACCCAATTATATTATCTACTTGAAATACAAAAATCAACCATCCAAAAAGGAGATCAAGTAGAACCTTCAAGTGGGCAGCAGCCTTGTCCTTGTCAGTGAACACTCCAGTAGACTCAACAACAAACTCAGCTCCGGTTTCACCCCATGGTATTTCTTCCGGGATCCTAAACATCAGAAACCATAAAATACAGAATTTGATCTGATTAATCCTGATCCGATTGCTGGAAAGCTAAAAGAGTGGATGAAGAAACGGCATAAATACCTGTGGCCGAAAACAGTAACTGATTTCTCACCGAAAAGAAGGGTCTTAGAGTCCTTAACCTTAAGCTCATGATGCTTCCACTGGCCGTGAACACTGTCATACTTGAACATATATGTCTGCAGATATCCCAACATCCCGATCACAAATTATTCACTTCGTTATTGGTACCGGTTTTAACAATTAAAAATCAAGTTCATCTAAAACTTAATCCTAACGGTTCATACTAAAGAACCCACTTCTTGTATCGTGAAGATTTTATGTTCACCAGAAAAATCCGAAGATAAGATCAGATCAAACGTTCAGAGTGAACACAAATAATAGAACAAATGGAAAAGGCTACAATACACCCCCTTATTTAGGCGTGTATCATACACAGCCCTATAAGAGTTACGAATTTTTTGCAGAAGTTACAATTTTTTTTTGTAAAAGTTACGATTTTTTTTATAAAAGTTATGAGACACGCCAAAATGTTACGAATCATAGAAAATGTTACGAATCATATTGCTGAAAAGTTACGAAAAACTAAAAAATGTTACGATTGCCGATGAAGTGGCACAATCTGGATCATATAATAGGTGCATATGGTACACCAAAATAAGGGGTGTGTATTGTAGCCATTTCCACAACAAATACATATGTGAAACATTCATGTTATACTATACATATACAAGTACATACTACATACCATGTAATCAGTGGTGATGAAGGGATCGTTAACAGCAACGAGTTCAACATCGTCTCTCTGGAGAACAACTCTAGCTACAAGACGACCGATCCTTCCAAAGCCTATATAGATTTCATCACAACCAAATCGAAATGAATAACCCCCCAAAACAAACAATTGATTGAAAGAAAATGCTAAATCAAACGAAAACAAGAGTAGAAAGAGTACCATTGATCCCGATCTTGATCTTCTTGTCAGAACCTATACAACAAAACCCACCAGAGGAAATTAGAAAACGATGCGAAAAAATGACGAAACTGAAAGCAAATGCACATAAAGAAGAAGGTATTCGGTAAATGGTTACCCATATTTCTAGAGAGAGAGAGGGAAGAAGGGTTTTAGTTTCAGATGTATAGAGATAGAGAGAGACTGGAAGATTGTGATGAGATCAGTGGAGTGATTAGGGCTTTGGTTTTAAAGGGGGAGATTGTAGTAACAGTCTTTTCTTTCTCTATCTGGGCAAAAAGAAATTATTTCTCTGTCTTGGCCAAAAAGACAAGTATATAAAACGCCATATTTCTTAAATAGAAATGGTTTAGTGTGAAAAGAAAAATTCCCATTTCATACACAAACAATTAGAAAATGGTATAAAGTATATAGAAATGACGACATCCGTGAGAAGTATAAGTATATTCTTCAAATAAAAAATATGTACACATAATTTCAAAAATTTCCATTTCAAACACAAACAATTCTCTAGATCAAAAAAAAAAAAAAACACAAACAATTAGAAATGGTAAAGTATATAGAAATGAGATCCGTGAGGATTATAAGTATATTCTTCAAATAAAAAATATGTACACATAATTTCTATTTCGTAACAATCTTTTTTTGTCAATATGATGGCATATTAAAAAAAGAAATTTGTAGTAAATTTAATAAATTCTTTTGAGCACTATTTTTTTTTGGGTAGTGTTAATGTCAAAACTGTTTTTTATTGTACATACCTTTTATGTATTGGAGTTTTGACACAATTAAAAACGGTTTTGGCATTAACATTTGCCTCCTTTTTTTTTGGGAAGATTTTTGAACAATGTTTAAAGATAGTATTTGACCATGCAAAAAAGGCAGTGTTCAATTATTTGAGAGGGACCACCAGGGGGGTGGCCCCCAGTGGTGGAGGCATCCACCTCCCCCAGCTTTGTCCCAGGTTCGACTCCTGAAAGAGTTAAAGATCCGTTCCTGGACTCTGTTGGGGGGTGTGAAGCACTCCACTGGTGCCCTGGTGGTAGGTCCCTCCAATTGGGTTGGGTTAAATCTGGCTGTCAACTGGTGACCCCAGGGCCAGGGCCTCAGGGTGCAGTGAAGTTCACACCAGAGCACCTTTTTTTCCAGTTCAAAAAAAAAAAAAATTATTTGAGAGGGCGAACTTCATATTTCCACCAAAGCATTATGCAAGTGCAATTTGGTCCACAAAATTCTTAAGTAGAGCAATTTAGTCCTAATGGTATGCAATTCGAGCTAAAAGGTCCTTTGAGTGAATGTAAAATACAATTATTAGGACAAAAATATTCAATGATATATACTTACTCATGTTCTTAATAAGTTCACGATTCCTTCAAAATATTCAGTAATATATACTTACTCATGTTCTTAGTAAGTTCACGATTCCTTCAACTAAGATGTCAGGTTTGTCATTTCTGATATTAAAGATCTGTTATTGGCCTTGATGGGTTAGAATCTAGGAGTTCTTCTCGAGCTTTACGGTAAAGACACGTGGATTTATAGGCTGACCAGTTGGTTGCCTGGTCGCCACAGTCAAGGCTGCTCGGTTAGTGGACATTATGCTTGCCATGTTCAATCACACTTTCTCTGCCCTTGTTGAGAGCATGCAGTTCTAACTTGTAGCATAGTCATCGAGGTTTTGGGGGATGACCTCCACCTTCCTATGATACCACTTTCCTCCATGTCACCCACGTTCACACAGCCAGCACACAACCATTCTTAATAGGTATAAATATCCCTAACTTTAGGGATATAAGGTACGCAATTTGTCCTATTTTTTATACAGAGCTTTCTTTTCCCTCTTGCACCCATATGCTAACTTGACCGTCGGAGGGTTCACGACCGGAAATACCATCGGTCACCGGACTTGTTTAGCAGGAAACTTTGTCAAGTTTCTACGCGTGATCGTACGAATTTCAGTATCAACAAGCCTCATAAAAAAGTAAATTGATTTTATGAGTATTAGATATCTACAGAAATAACATCAAATTGTAATACCCTAGGTTTGGGGGTAAAGGGTGTTTAGTCTCACATAGGTTGAGAGTTAAAACCTTGTGTGGTATATTAACTCCACATTGGGCTACATGGTACCTTCTTAGGTATACCTTTTCAGGCTAAGTGTTTGAGGCGACATGGGATCCATGATTAGCTGGGTCGAGTTGTTACACAATTATAACATTTGTTCAGACAATAATAAAGAAAACACAAATACATTAAATAAAACCATAACCTGTAAGATTTCATATCTAAAACCATGAAAATTTTATACAAATAAGATCAAAAGAACATCATGGAATCGTCTCAATTTAATCTAATAAATCTAGTTATTGAGGCCGAATAGATTGTTCGTAACATAAGAATTCAAAAACAAAAGAGCAAGAAAAAGCAGAAGCAGAAGATCTATGTACTTTTCGAAAATAGTAGGTTAATGCCACCAGGACCGGAAAATTAGAGTTTTAATGAGGAAAGTACAAACATATTATTCCCTTCGTCTGTGTTTATTGGTCTTTTTTTAGAGTTTGTGTCACTTAATTAATTATATCTTTGAATACTCTCAGAAATATATGAAATATAGATCTTATTTGATAGATTTCAATTAATATTTAATTCTATTATTCAAAGTTTTCAAAATCACGAAAAATATTATAAATTGAAAGATATAAACGTTTGAAAAGTGACACAAACTTCGAATAAGGACCAACAAACACGGACAAAGGGAGCAGAAATCTTAAGCAGATGTTGGGAGAAAGTCCCTGAATTCGAGAAGAAAGTTTATTCAGACACGTCATAGACTTATGCGGCACAACGGATTTGCTGACCATAGTTGGTGTCCGACGTCTGAATCCCACCCCATTTGGCCTCTCGTGATGTGATTAATTCCACACCCCAAACAGAGACGGAGCCAGAATTTTACTTTTGTGGTGGCGAAAATATGTAATTAAAAAATAAAAAGACAAATTGCACTATGAGGATGAAAGATTAAAAAAATCTAGTGGTAGCGAGTCTATATAATTTGGGGATAAAAATTTATTTTCTATATAATAATTGCATATTTTGAAAACATTGTGGCGGCGGCGGCCGCCACTTGTCCCCCCTTGGCTCCATCCTTGACCCCAAAACTCCTCACTTGTGCGTGTTAGGGCTAATTAAAAAACATCCCTATTGATATTTGATTGAGTTAATTTTTTATATATATGTCCAAAATATTAAATAAACATACTCGAATAAAAATCAGCTTAATCGGATATCGAAAACCGGTAAAAGTGTTTTCTAAGTTTGGTAGCCTTGTATTTTTCAAAAAATAAGTTCACAGTTATATAAAATAAGTTTCAAAAAATAACTAATTTTTCAAACAAAAATTAGCGTAGCATTATCCTTTTTTTTTCAGTAGTTTCCAAACAAAAGCGTAAGTCTAAATGGAAATGGAGAACCATAAAAGAAAATTCCATAGGCGAAGTGTCACAGGCAAAGTTTGACTTTTGGTTCTGCTGCATGCGGGGCTTCTAAAATTGAAAGTTGACCATTCCAGGTAGGGAGGGACCTAATAAACTTTGAAAAATCAAAGTGTCATTCTCAATTTCTCACACGCGTGACCCTTAATGTCATCTACAGACTACAATATTTGCTTTTATAGTCTTCTAGAAATTCAATTGATTCCAAGAGCATGGAGATAATCAATATGAAAATTCAAAGTGTACAAACTCAATTAGTATATAAAATTTTAAAATACCATACAACTTTTTCTGTTTTTTTTTTTTAGATCTTTATTTTTGGACGGTAGGAAATAACTTAGCGAAGGAAATGAACTCCTAGTGGAATAAACTAAAATGCTAACCGATCAGAGTATATTATCTCTTCATTTATCCCTATTCGACGTTTGTGCATTTTCAACCATTAATAAATTATTTTCATGTATAATATGTGTCGTCTCCCAGTGTAGTTCCACGAATTACACCTTGGTACATTAATCGGCATTATATCATTTGATTTTTCTCTTCATAATTTAAGTTTTTATACAATTGACAGTCAATCAGGAGCTTCCATCAATTTCTTGGGTTTTTTGAGGAGTTAAATAAATTTTCTTTGGGAGCATTTTATCTAAAATCTGCATAAATGAGATCACATGGAGCCGGTCCATGTCATGGTTTACACTTTACACATAAAGGAGTTATGGACAATTGGCAGTTTGTTATTCTTATGGAGAATTTTTTTTTTTTTTTTTGGGTGAAGAGTTAGAGAAATTCAAAAACCACGGGCCAAAATATCAGGTAGACATAAAATCGCCGACCCTAAAACCATCAGCCACAAAACTACCTACAAAGAAAAACAACAAAAAAAAATTCAAAAAAAGGACAAAAAATAGGGATGCCGGATCATGTCGCCGGAGCTGTCACCCACCGTCACTGCCTCCGTCGTCGTCAGGAGCTCAGATCTTGAAACCCCAGATTCGGCTCCCCCTGATCCAAAAATCGGGCGTGGTCATCCATAACGGAACGGAGAGGAATGTGGCGCACCGGAACGGAGAGGAATGTCCGCCACGGGGAGTCTCGAAAGCCAAAGAAGCTTAGCCATAGAAGAGATCGGGAAGTTGGAAGGAAGCTACGGTAGGCGGGTGGAAGGGGTGTGGAGGGGGAGGGGATGTGGATCGGCCGCCAAGGACTGAGCCGCCTGTGAGGGGCCGCCGCCCATATCACTCGTTCTCACTCTCACTCCTCACTCCACACTTTGAGTGTTGCTAAAAAAAGTTTGCAATTTTGTCTTATGGAGAATTGTTGAATGCCCACTATCATGACCCCATGGTTTAAGAGGTGGACCTGTGTTGTGGTCTCCATAATTGGAAGTAAATGCCATAAACCGCCAACATAAAGAGTGGACATGAACCTGGGACACTAGTGTTCATTCTGAGAGAGTTTGGACAGTTAAGGCTTGGTCTATAAATACGAGAACTGAAGACGAAAAAAAGGGTTCACAACAAAATCAAGTCTAGCAATTATCTTTCACCAATTTATATTTTATAGTACTACTCGTAGGTTTAATTTTCAGTACATTTTCCATTTCACCCGAGTCTTTTAGTTTCATGTCAAATCTAGTTTAACCTAGTTTATTTTTATTTCTATTTCCTTGTGCTCCAATTTTGTTAAGCCGATCTAATAATAAGAGTTAAATTGGAGAACTTTTTAGTTTCTTTTCTTCCACGCGGTTATGAAGTTCTAAGTCCTGTTTATTGAGGTACAAACACGAACCATACACGCTCTAAGTCTAACCCCTAGGCCGTGCACTTTCTCACGATTACAAAGCCAGATCGAGGCATTTGCACCTCCATTGAATTAAACTGCAGTCCAGTCCTATCACGCCCTCTTAGCCATTCTCTCGTGCATTTTTTCGCTCCTGCCTATACGATAAGAGAGGGGGAAATCTTTTTAGCGGGCTGGGCTATCTCTCAAAAGTTGAAGCCTAGGCCCACCCACGGGTTTATCCTAGTCGGGCGGGCGGGCGGGGCCAGTCTTCGGGCTGCTTGGGCTGGGCTATTTGGGCGGGCCAAATGCCCTTTTTTATTTTTGTTACAGCTGAACCTTTTGGAGCCATTTTTTTTAATTACAACTGAACCTTGTCTAGCCTACCATATGCTGTAACAATAATACACCATGAGCAGTTGTTAGTTACTAATGCAACAAATGAATGGTCAATCAATGCATATGTTCAGACATTCTCAAAATTTTAATGCATATGTTTAGTTTTTTATTAGAACTTTACTGTGAGATATATACACATAGTTACACACATATGTCCAAGTTTGTATTATTTTTTTAATTTTGGTACATTTGTATTATATCTTTTTTTTGGTACATTATATATTATATCTTATGTACATTAACCATGTAATAATGCATTACAAGTGTACCGGGCTACGGGCGGGCTAGTATCTCGGGCCGGCAGACCAACGGGCAGGCAGTCGGGCGGGTTGTAGCTAAATTTTTTAGGCCCAAGCCCGGCCCAGGGAAAAGTCGGGCTTGGCTAGCCCCCCATTTGGCGGGCTAGGGCTCGGGTAAAGCCCGACGGGCCTTGCGGGCTTCGGGCGGGCCCCGGGCCAATGGGCCAAATGATGAGGCTTACCCAGTGTTAACCTCGAGGTTATTATGCCTAAGCTGAGTCCGCCTTTAATTTTCACTTGAGCCCAGATCAGTATTACTTCATTACCGGCTATAAGGCCTTTATATGTTTGGGTCGGGCTCCAGTTGGCCGCATCCAACAGGGATGGAGCTTAAGAGGGTGGAGGTGGCACATGCCACCCCGGCCCCTACGTCCAATTATTATTATTTATTTATTGTATTATGAGAGCAGTGTTATTCTTTAAAATGTGTGTATTTATTTTTGGTAGTAATGACTGATTAATCAATGAAAGTGTATAATTTTTGGGTATTAAGCTTGATGTTGGATAATTAACTTATGAAAATATGCAATATACGAAAATCATGATCTCCCAACGGTTGAGACCATCACAGAAGATGCCTAAAACTGTTACTAAAGCCCGAAAAACCTATACCGATGGTTTCAAAAGCGTTGGGTGAAGCATTACAAGACATCCATCATTGTAGGGTTCTAGTAACGATTTTATCAACCGTTGGTACCACCATTCTTTCAAGTAACGGTTGCTTTAGTAACTTGTACAATCATTGTCAGTTGTCACACCCCAATTCTGACACTTACTATTGTTGGACTTTAGTGATATTGTTCGACTTTTTATTCAGAATTTAGAATCTTGGATGTTGAATGATATTTTTCGCCCGATCAAATGTCTAGCGATATGTGATTTACTTTATTATAATGCAAAATAATTTAATTCATATTGTGTAAAAGAAAGACGGTTTTGACATCAGGAAAAGAAGAAGAAGAAAAGACATTAGGTGGGGCACGAGGGGATTCTATAAGACTTTAATGCCTTCAGACGTTTTAATATCTTTTGATCATGTGGTTGTCAATATCCGATGGTTTCCATTTTTGGTGACGATGATCGAAAAAGAAAAATGTGAAATCCGGACGGTTCAGATTGATCATTATAAAAATAGACTTGACAATGGCCTTTAGAATCTATACGTTCAACTTACTTGATAGCAATTTAGGTCTAGTGCAGTAGGTGGATTTATAGTAGCCACACGACCGCAATGCAATCAATCACAACGATCGAGATTGTTTATTTGATTGTGCTTGTTGATTCAATCGTTCATGTAAAATGTTTTGCTCGATTGGTTCTCTAGGGCCCCTTCAATGAGACATGATTGATAGAAACTAAGTCTTGTGCAGTAGTTGAATGTATAGTAGCCACACGACCTCGACGTAATCATAACAATCGAGATCGTTGATTTTGTGGTGCTTGCTGATTAAATCTTTCATTTAAATTTTGGCTCGATCGGATTTATTAAGCCCTTTCATCGGGACGCAATTGATAATAAACTTAAGTATTGTGCAATAGGAGATGTACAGTAGCCACACGATCGCGACACAATCATGACGATTGAGATCGTTGATTTCGTTGTGTTTGTTAATTATATCATTCATGTAATTTTTTTTTTTTGTGTTATAGCTATTTATAATTATGTGATATAATTGATTATATATGTAAATTGGTCTTTAGAATGTAGTATATTAGCATACATTGTTATGTGGGCCTAATGAGGAGGCTATTTAGTAACGGTTGGTTTTGAGACGTTATTAAAGGAAGGTATTTAGTAACAGTTGGAGGATATTTAGTAACGGTTGGTTTTAAGCTGTTACTAGAGGAGGGTATTTAGTAACGGTTGGTTTTGAGCCGTTACTAGAATACATTAATCTACTAACGGTTCAATAAAAACCGTTGCTAAAGTCCTGTTTCTAGTGACAGTTTGAGAACCACTACTATAACCAATTTCTACCAACGGTTTATCCAACCGTTACTAAAAAAACCGTTACTAGATCTAGATTTTCTTGTAGTGATGTACACTTATATTTTTTTTTTATATACTAATTACTCCCTCCGCCCGTAACAATAATGCACTATAAAAAAGCTCCAATTTTCGGATAAAAAAGTAAAGCACATTGTTCATGATTTATACATTTCTTGACAAAAAAATTAAGAAACTAAGGCTCCGTTTGTTTGGACGTAAAATATTTTCCTGTAAAACATTTTACTCATTTACCTTTGTTTGGTTGGGCAAAAGTTTGTAAAACATTTTCCAAAGTAAAACAATTTCCATGAAACGGGGGGAAAATGATTTACTTCGAAATCTGCCGTAAGTCATTTTCCACGAGAAGCGGGGAAGATGTCAGCCAGGTTCTAGATCAATAGTTGGCAAGTGTAGCCCCAATTAGTTGAGCCGATCAAGTTCAAAAAAGATATTGTTAAAATTGCAACCAAACACCAGAAAATGAAAGTATGGAAATTTTTTTTTCATGTAAAACGTTTTCTATGAAAACATTTTTGGTCGTAAAACATTTTACGTCGAAACAAACAGAGCCTAATTGCGACTTTTATCCAAAAATTGCTCGTTGGTTTATAATAGACTATCTGTGTGGGACGAAGGGAGAGAGAATCTTGATTTTGGGCGTCATCTCTACGTGGAAATCTTGGCTCCATCCCTACCAATTGCCATCCAAGTTGTCCCCCTGTTACTGCCCCAAGTTTGAAAGCATGTCTAAGACTTCTAAAAATACAGATCCATTCCGCCTAAAAGCTTCCGCACCAGTTGTTGCCGTTTTTTCCTTGCCATTCTCATTTTTTACCTATAGTGTCATTTTGCCAAAAATAAAAAATAAAAAATCACAGTGGTGCTGCACCCATGTTTTGTTATATTTTGGCAAAATAAGATTTTCATTTTTACAACAAATTTTCATGTATAAATTGTTCAACTACCAATTTTCAATCCCCATTCAACACTTAAAATGATCCAAACTGTTTATTTTTTTCAAAGTTGGAATTTGCAGGTGAAAAAAATTGCATCATAGCCATTGTACAAAATTTGAAGGGTGGTTAGACCCTCTTTGGATCCTACATAAATGATCTAAACCATTTATTTTTTTCAAATTTTTTTTAAGGGTCCTCTAAAAAAATCAACTCAATTGGATATTGGTAAAACTTAATTTATTAATTCGAATTTTAGTGAATACATTTCATTTGGTTTTACTATGTGTCTTTTGCACCCGTGTGGCATCTCATATAGGGGCCAAAAATCGAATTAATAAATTAATGAAGACCTTTATCCACAATCAATTGATCTAATTTCAAACCATCAACATTCGAAAAATATTTCAAAAAAAATAAACGGCTCGAATCATTTACTTGAGATCATTTCTGAAGTGGCAACATTGCCATGTGAGTTGCCATTTTTGACAAAAGATTTGGCACTTGCCAAACTTGAGGAGAACTTCGGAAAGGGGGCGTGGCACCCCTTTTTGCCAATTTCTTGACATTTTTGAGAAATTGGCATCAAATTCTTCCAATTTTGGCAACCGGTGTGTTTGCTCTAAGCCTTAAACATTTTTGGGCCGGGCTCCAATTGGCAGCCCAAAGTTTGAAAGCATGTCAACAACTGACTTTCAAACGGTTTATGGCGGGCATAAATTACTATCTAAATACCTCAAATTTTGGATTAATGGTTTAAATGAGCCATGCCCCCTCTTTTGGAGTCTAACCACAGAAAACTGTGGCTAATAAAAATGGTCTCTTCAGAACCTTCCCTTATTTTGCGGCTATGTATCTTACATATGCATATATATATATATATATAGGGAGATAGAGATGAAAAATCCAATCTTGTGCTTCTCTGAGGAGTAATTCTGACTTGGTGAGAGGTGGAGCATATCTCTTCCCTCTTGCAGCTTTATCAATGGCTTCTTCCAAATGGATTCGGCCCGAGGTATCTACATGTCAATCCTTGAGCACCTATGAAATAGGACATATTTTGATTTCTTTTTTGGTTTTACATTACTAATGCAGGTTATTTAAGAGGATATTTCAAGGCCCTTTTTTCGAAAATTCTCATTTCATCATCTGTTCCTTTTGTTTTTCGTATTTATAGGCATATCCCCTCTTTGCAGCAGTCGGTGCAGTGGTTGGCATCTGTGGGATGCAACTAGTGAGGAATATATGTACCAATCCTGAAGTGAGGTAAATCCCTTCTGAACCTGTTTTTGTTTTTGTTTTTGTTTTTTTCAGATGAGACTCTCCTCTCGGATTCAAGAATATGATTGCAAAAATTCAGCTTTTATTGACCGGTATCTACATGAACAAATCCTTTCAGTTGGTTCCTTAAACTTAACCATATTCACTGTCCTTTGTAAACTATTTGTCAAAACAGATATCGGTTTGCAATCAAGCTGATTTTTTGAAACTACATGCTTGAATAGTTGAGTTTGGTGGGTATGTAGGGGTCCTTAACCGGTCCCTTTTATGCTCGTTTCGTGTCTCATATCCTCTTTGGCAATAATTTCAGTGTACAAAGTGTTGATATTACAGCAATAAACACCAAAATAAAATTACAATGGAATTAAACAGTCTCTATGTGGATTCAAATCCATTCATAGTAGGCTTAAATGCCTCTGCATTACACTATACAACAGTGTCTTGGTTGCCTTTTTTCACTTACTGAAAAAAACAAAAAAACATGTTTTTATCCAACTGACAGAGAAAACTACCACTCCATAAACATATTCGATTTGATTGATCTGGATTCCATACTGTTCCAGGGTTAACAAACAGAACAGAGCTGCAGGAGTGCTTGAGAACTTCGAGGAGGGGAAGAGATACAAAGAGAACCCGGTGAGGAAGTTTGTGCGAGGCAGAAGCCCTGAGGTCATGCCATCTCTCAACAAGTTCTTTGCAGACCCAAAGTGAAGCAAGTGATCAATCAGATTCGTCCACAATGCTGGCCAGGATCTTTTTTCTTTTGAAATAAGCTTTCATCAATTGAATGTATTGAAATATAGACTAGTAACCACATATTTATGTTGTCAAGTTGCTATTTTTTTTTATCCACCATCGCGAACAAGTAACAAAAGAATGTTTCGTAGTTGGATTCCTGTTCTGTCATTTTGCTTCCATGGTTAGCATGTCCAGTGATTGATCATGGAGATCACATGAACCGTATAACTTTTTGGTAGTTTAAAGAAACTTGCAGAGAGCAAGGAACCATGTAATACACACCTTGTCGATCACACGTTATTCCTTTTTCAGCACCACATTAAGAAAAAAAAAAACCCTCTAACAAGGCTCTATATGGATCTGGGAGTTGCATCATAAGGAGTAGTGAGAGGAAAATAACTTCGCTTTTTATGAAATCGGCAGTGCTGAGGGAGTGTCACCAGATTAGACAAGAAATGCGGATGGAGGTATGTTTTATAATTAGCTCCTAACCATGGTTAATTAATGAACGACTGTTGTGTCTGTTGACAAAGTAGATATTCTCATGACTCAGAAATTGTGATTAAATAGCGATATTAATCATATATCTCCATCAAAAGTATCAATTTACAGGTTTGGAATGTCAACCCCGTATTCCCTAAGTAAGACTTGTATACTCTTGGCTAGCAATTCCCATCATTCTATTCTAGTAGTAACTGGGCTTTCATCCCACACCAAGTTAACGCCGTGTGCAATTGCTCTGTGATGTAAATGTTTGGTACCATTTGTTTTGGATGAATCAAGTCAGATCCTATTGATGGTTACTGTTAGACGACCTACTCAAGAATTCCTTCACCAGCTTTGAGAAAGCAGAAGAACGATTCATCAACAACTCCCTTGGCGAGTCATATTCCACAACCTTTCCTGCATTGACAAAAAGATTGCAACATAAGCAGTTTGAGCTTTTTTATGTTGCTATTACCCAGTCATGTGTTGATCCTAGTTCCTACACATCTGGTGCTTAGGGTGTTTGTCGCAGCTTAGATTTTGGTGAAAGATGATTCTGCTAGAAGTGAAAGCTAAAAGCATCAACATAGTTTTTGCGGGTGATCATATATATATATATATATATATTAGC
This sequence comes from Vaccinium myrtillus, assembly GCA_016920895.1. Taxonomy (NCBI): domain Eukaryota; kingdom Viridiplantae; phylum Streptophyta; class Magnoliopsida; order Ericales; family Ericaceae; genus Vaccinium; species Vaccinium myrtillus. The sequence goes on along the minus strand of CM029272.1, from coordinate 15,997,399 downwards.
TTACTTCAGCTTTTTTTTCCCCAACAATCAGAAGCAGAATCTGCCACAAACACGCCCATGTGTCACAGTAGGAAATGAAATCAGTTATGTATGGAATATCTAGAAGTCACTTGTGAAAATATGTTGGACAAAATAAGGCGAAAAAGTTAGGAGTTGATGAGTTGGAAGAAGCATGATGTTTATCTTATAGTTGGGATTTCGTCGCCTTACCTTGATCAAGAACCAGAACAAGATCATTGTCGACAATGGTGGGTATCCGATGAGCCACTGTTATAACCGTACACCTGCTTGTTTCTTCTCTGATTCTTCTTTGAATCACATTGTCCGTTGCTGTGTCCACGGATGCTGTGGCCTCATCCAAAACCAATATTTTCCTCCTCTGCAGCAGCACCCTAGCAAGACACACAAGCTGCCTTTGTCCCATACTCCAGTTTTCTCCATCTTCTTGAACTGCGCCAATTCACCAAAAGTTCAAATGGATACTAAATGGTTACCGACCTTTAAGAAAGCTAAAGGGCTACCCAATGCATGAGGCTTCTCGCTACTGTAGGGTCTGGGGAAGGGTTGAAGCAAGGAAAATAATTTGTTTTCACTCTCCTTACCTGGCATCTCAAGAAGCATCTGATCCTTTCTTACTATATCTGCAAGGTGACATTTTTCCATAACCTACCATGCAAAGATTGGTGAGAGAAGTTAAACTTCATATGCATCTTAACATTCAAGAAAAAGATCTTGTTTATTTCATCTTATATAGACTCAAGCACAAGTACAAGTACGAGTAAGACAGTAAGTCTAAATATTGGGCAAACCTAATTCTCATATCCAGGACAGAGAGACAATTTACCATACTCGTATTTTAAGTCCTCTATCTTATTTTATACCGTGAAATGTGAATTGTTCCAACAAAGTGTCATATATCATTTCATCTATAGTATATAATATGATAGTTCTAAGCATAGTTCAGCAAGACCTTGAGTGCTAAATGCGTTTCCTATGTGAATGTGACATTCCGTACCATTACCCAAGTATCCATTATCCAACAAGGGTACTTTCATACAGTTCAAAAAAAAAAACCAAGGGTACTTTCATGTGTCTATTTAACAAAGAGCTTATTTTCTTTGGTGCAATTTGGTGTACCTTCGTCGGTTGTTTTGAGGCAACTTGCCAACCTTTTTCCCTCCTGATATTTTTGGCTTAGCTTGTGATTTTTGAAGTTGTAAGTTGTTTGAGCCAATTTAGGTGGGATAAACTCTCTTCAATGATGCTTTTTTGCCATCTTCCTTTTGACTCGTTGTACTTTGTGCCTTAGTTAATAAAATTTACTTTTTTCTGATACAAAGACAGAGAGCTTATTCTTACCTCCCAAATTTCATGATCTGAATGCTGCTCTAAAGGATCAAGATTGCTCCTCATGGTTCCCTGAAACAGTGTTGGGTCTTGTGGGATTATACTCAACCTAGACCTCAGATCCTGCAATCCAATCTTAGTAATATCTATTCCATCAATCAGAATCCTTCCTTCTATGGGCTCCACAACTCTGAAGAGGGCTTGAATTAGAGTAGACTTTCCACTTCCGGTTCTTCCCACAACACCAATTTTCTTGTTTCCAGGGAAGGTACAAGTTATTCCTTTTAAAACTCTAGGGAGAGAAGGGTCATATTGGACATGGAGATTTTCCAGTTGAATTTTTCCATTTATTGGCCATTCAGGCTCCGGTCTGCAATTTTCAATCACTAATGGAGCTTCACTTGGTATATTGCTGAATTGGAGAATTCTCTCCACAGAAATCATTTTGTTCTCGACGTTGCATAGGTTCCATATAACCCAAGCCTGAAGAACATTTAGATTCAAACCATATGTAGCTACCAGTCCCGCCAAGCCTGTTATCAGATAGCAAAAATCCATCTATTCAGAATTCATCTCTCATGGCCATCAATTAGAATCAACACAACCTTTCTTCGAGAAATAAAGTGATGTACACACTTAGCGAACAAAAATGTAAGAAAGTTCCTGTCAGCTGATAGAACTATTTGTGATTGTCCAAATAATATGTTCTTTAGATAAAAAGAATGAAAGAGGTGAAGAAAGAAACTATCCAATAATAGTTTTTGCATGTGCCTTTAAGAATTTCTGTCTCGATGAATATGCTTCATATAAGTCTTGATCAGAAGCTTGATCAGAAGACGTTACACTGAGTCCAACTAATCGTCCTAAGAGTTTACTTGGTATATCAGTTTACTAAAAGATACACACTCGCGAACAAAAATGTAAAATAACTCATAAAGAAGCAGAGCAGCGGCTTACTTGGTTCGATGGATGACCTTGGTAAGTTAACCAAGATGACAAGAACAAAGAAGAAGACTAGGTTGAAGAGAGAGTTGATCCGGACACAAAGCCACTCCATTGTGGCAGAATTGTGAAAAGCAACGCGAGAGTAATCATCAACCAGTTCGAGAGTTTTCTTGAGGAACCGATCTTCTTGATTGAAGCAACGAATTGTTGCAGCACCAGCTAAGGATTCTGAAAAGTGTTGCACGATTGGAGCTTTCCGAATCCCAACCATCCTCGCTAATTCTCTTGCAGTAGTGATGTAGTAACACTGCACAAAATTACTTGATACTTCAGCACTGATGAGATACAAAAGAAAACAATCTAAGTAAAAAATTTAGTTTCCCTTAATTATGATGCTCTTTATCTGAGAATAGCTTTAGGATATCTTAGAGAGACTCAACTGCATACTTCATCTGATTCATAGGCTATGTCATAGACTTGAGTCCTTAGTATGTTTCCTAGGTAAATAGCCAATTAAAGATGTGGGACACATTCTAGTGCTAGACACGGATACTTCAGAATTTTCAAAGAGTACATGTATCGTAGTTCTTGGGTTATGGTAATTCTACTTAATTGGTAGGAGTAATATATTTTCCCCTATAATTGGGAAATGCAAGCCATGTAAATATTTGAAGCGAAGACTTCATATATGCAAGAAATGTTAACATTGTAAAGTGAAGTTGGATCTTGCCTGGTACCATACAGAGATCCCCAAAATGGCAACGAAGAGAAAAAAGATTTGCCACGCGATTTGGGACATAAGGATGATGATACTTAGCAGCTGAATAAGAGCAAATGCTAATCCGGCCAATCTGTAAGGAATGTCAGTGTCCACTATGCTTTGATCTGTTGAAGCCTATTTAAAAGAACAACCAAGTGGATCATAAGTGGATGAAATAAACTTTTAACAAACAGAAAAAAGCTCACTGCTATAATACTGACCCGGTTGAGAATCCGGCTGGAAGGTGTGAAGTCAAAGAAAGATAGCGGTGCTCTAAAAATGGATGTAATCATTCCAAGGAATAGGCGCTGAGAAGTCTCAAGGGCGATTGTTGACAGCAAAAATGCCCTCCCCAATATGAAGACGGAGCTTCCACTAGATATCAAAGCATATATTCCTATCATTCGCTCTCTACTTATTTGTCTTTTCTCGTCAATCGCCCAAGCAATCCAGTAACTGCTGGCAATCTGCAACCCTTGAAATAAAACCTGACAGAGAAGTATCACTGGAACAAACGCTCCTTTATATGCACAAGCGATAAAGGTGGAGTACACGCGCCATTTCACTCGACCAGTTTCTGTTTCTTCTTCTTGACTTCTGTCCAAAATGCCTCCAGTACTTGTGGTTCCACCAACTTCCTCTTCATTAACTTCTTTTTTAGTTTTCAGAGGGGTCGTGTTGCTTAAGGAGTTATGATTACAGGAAGGGTTCATTTGGTTGAGAGATTTGGTGTGAGCGTCCATTTGCTTAACAAGTTCACCATCATGATCTGCTATCAAATCTTCGTATTTTCCTGACTGAACGATTTTACCATCTTTCATTACCTATTTCAAGAAAAAGATGAAAGAAGTAAGTCTAGGGAGACAACACAAGTTTTTCACTTTTATTTAGGCAACTTATAACTCACCAGGACAAGATCTGCTGCGTTTAAGAATTCCAATTGATGTGTGACATAGAACACTGTCTTCTGGCATAAGAGATGCAATAAACAATTCTGCAAGTAAATTTTCCTATTAGAAGAGCAAATCATATAAATAAACGGAAATTTACACATAGCTAAGATGGAAAGATGTTGAATACCTTGAATAAATGTGCCCCAGTATGAGCGTCAACAGCACTAAATGGATCGTCGAGGAAATATACATCCGAATTAGCATAGATAGCTCTGGCTAATTGGATACGCTGCTTTTGCCCTCCACTTAAGTTCAAACCTCTCTCGCCCGCTACACACAAATCTCCCTCACCCCACATAAGAATATCTTGTTTCAGAGCACATCCCTCCAAAACATCCTCATAGAAAGCCTTGTTCATTTCCTTTCCGAATACGAGATTCTCTCTCACTGTGCCCGTTTGGATCCAGGCCTTCTGAGGAACAAATGCCTTAGATCCAAAAACATTAATCGCTCTCCCGGAAATTCTAGGAATCTCATCAAGAAAGCTACAAAGAAGGCTTGATTTTCCTGACCCAACTGAGCCACAAATTGCAACTTTGTAGCCTTTCTTAATTTCCATTCTCTCAGTGATTTTGATGGTGGGTTTTTTCAAAGCTGTTGACTCTAAGGGTTCCCAGGAGTATTCCCCGGTTTCGAGCTCAATTGCAACGTCAGTATCTTTTTCTGAGCCATGAAACTGTATCAGCCTCTTTTGATCTCCTACAATGAACTCTTGCATTCGATCAACTGACACCTTCGTTTGAGCAATCATAGAGATCAACTCGGGGAGATTGTAAATTGCTTCTTGCAAAATCCGAAAAGTGGCTAGGGTTGAAAGGACAGTGCCAGGTGTCAATGGTGTTTGAAAAACAATGCAAACACCAAAGGTGACAACCGAAACAACAGTTGGCGAGGTCCAAAAGAAAAAAGCTACGGCTGAGCATGTATAAAGGTACTTCTTAAGCCAACTTCTCTCGATTTCCCTAAGTTGAAAAACTATCTTCAAGAAGGTGGATTCCCAAGAATGGAGTTTTAGGACTCGCATGCCCCTTAGTGTTTCCGAAGTAGCTTTGATTCTTGAGTCCTTCGCTTCCATTATCTTTGAATGGAGCTTTTCTTGCCTATTTGCCAATGGGGTGTTGCTCACCATTACCGAAATTGTTGCCAAAAGAGCAGCAAATGAGGGAGCTAAACCAAGGTTTCTGTATAGAATGACTAGGGCTAAAAGGACTTGAAATGGAAGCAACCAAACTCCATGGATGTGCCAGAAGAAGTCCCCGATCCTCTCGATGTCCACCGTGATGAAATTTATAACTTTGCCATTACTCGTGCCACCATACTTGATCGACAAGGATTTCTTGTATGTCAATACCATAAGGGCTGCACGTACTCGGATACCCATACGGTGTGCCCCAAAGTACAATTGCCTTTGAGACAGTGATTCCACTGTCTTTGCCAAAAAGAAGATCAACGCAAGAATCATTCCATGGTAGTGGCTTGAATAGTCATCCTTTGTAGTTAAAAAGCTCACAAAGTTTGTGATCAAGAGGGGACCCATGTAAGAAGCAATTGTATTAACTCCTGTAAAGATGCCAAGAAATTAAACTAAGTCAAATCTGTTAAGAAAAAAACTAAAAAATCAGCACAAATTTGAATGGGAAAAAAAAGGAAAAAAGGAAAAAAAGAAGAAGAAAAAGATGTACCTGCAATGATGCCGTTTATGGCCAGGGGTCTCCACATGGCAAGGAGTACAGCTCTCGGCAACGACAGAGTTTCTGTTTTCTGTTTTCTAAGGGATTCCTCTATCAAAGAAGAGGCAACAGAAGCTTTTTCCGACGAAGGAACCGAGGGTATGTGAGGCAGTTCGAGTTTTTGACTTCGGCCTATTTCAAAGACTGGGTTAAGCCACCTAAATGTGATTTTGCTCCAAATTCCAGCACTGGAAAAGACATGTTTCGGGACATTTTCTCTCTCTTTTTGAAGCAATGGGTGTTCGATATCGTCTGTGTTTTCTTCATCACCCTTACTACTGAGCAGCAGACCACTGAAGCAGAGGAGAATCAACAATGGGAAGGAAGCAAAATCAACAATGTCTGCTTTAGGAAGAAAATTGGGCACTACTTTCATGGATGTGAAATGGGTAATTAGGTAACTAGACACTAAAACTAAATCAAAAATGCTGGAGAATACCCACCAAACTCTGAGAACTAAAGGCCAACTAAAAGATTTTCTGTGTGAGTAGATTGAAACTATACTAGATAAGATCCAAGTGAAGGATGCGAAGGCAGAGACAAAAGGGATGTTTGTAGAATTCCAAAACTCATAGCAAGTAAACACTACATAGAAAATAGAGATTAAGATGTTAGAGAGAATTGTGGTGAACTTGGCGAAAGCTGTGGATCTTCTTCTTTCTTTTAACTGTTCATCACCAACTTGTCTTCTTTGTTTACATAATTGTGCCAAAACCCATGCCAGAAACGTCAAGAAAAAGGCCACATTGACAAGCTTTAGATTAATTTCCATTGACACAAGTTCCAGAAACCCTAAGAGAGAAGAGAAGCTTCAGTCGGTAAACCTGTTGAAACAACCCAAACAGTCATCAATGGCTTCCCAGTATCAGCCCAGAAAAAAAATTCAGTACCCACTTCAAAACTTCAAATATTACCGAATAAAATTCAATAAACAGAGTAAGTTAATTCAGGAAAAAGGAGAAAATCCTTTAGCATTCGATACCCAGTAAAACAGTAACTGATTCAGGAAAACAGAGTTTGAAAGCATAATAGTAAACGAGTCCCAAAAAAAAAAAAAAAAGCCTTGATTCTTTAATAAACACTGGTAATTAATTCAGGAATAAATTATTAAACTATTTCATGAGAATAAAATATGGAGAAAAAAATTAAAGTAGGGTTTAATATCCGAAAATTAACAAACCTGTGAAAAGTATGAAGAAAAGCACGTGGGTGCTCAGTGCTGAAAGGTGGCGACTAAAGAATTCAGGGATCTGGGTCTTTACACATAGGATTTGGTTGCTTTGATTTGGCCTCTCTCCCCCACTATACATATATATAATATGAGAGGATCAATCACATCGGCAGAATCTCGCCATCGCTATCCTTCTGCCTTCAGTCTTGCTCTGTATTTAATATTCTATCTACACGAATTTGGGACCCACCGTGCAATTTGTGAAATTGTAAATATTCTCTTTTTAGGAATTTCCTCGCATTGATGTTTTTTTTTTTTTATGTTTCAGCCTAATTATGTCTTCATGAATGTCTTCATTCCGATGAATGGTCCCGGTTATTTACTTTTTCCCTCTTGGGTAGTAGTTACGAAATTACACTTTGAGATATATCTTCGGGCATAAATGTACATGAGACCCACATCAATCGAACAAGAATGAGAAACTCTGTTGTTATTGAGTGACAGTCCTACAAACTCCCAAAAATTACATCGTTTTGGAGGGTTTAGAGGGGGCTCCTAAATGTGTTGTTAAACCCCCGTTTGACATTCATTTGATTTATTGATTTTTTTGGGCTCACTTTAGATCCCACGACAAAGATTCAAACCGCTATGAATTCTGAAAAAGCCCTGACCAATAACGGATCGAGCTAATTTTTTTGCAGGAATTCATAAAAAACAATTTGAGAATCACGAGGGTTTGAATCTTTTTCTGGGCCCAAAAAATTCACTAAATCGAATGATTGTCAACTGGGCTTTAGCAATACACTTATAGAAACCCCTGTAGCAGAGTCCCCAGATCCCATCGAATGACTCTAAATACAGTTATGTCCTTATTAGGACTTTTTGTGCAAGTTTTTCCTTCTTTTTTTTTTCTTTTCATGACACCGCGATATAAATCCCAGGAATTTCCTAAATCAAGTAATATGCCAATTAGAAAATGTTTTTTTTTCTTAGTCACATGGCATTTAGAAAAAGGTTTCTTTTTTTTTTTTGGTTGAAAATTTTAGAAAAATGTTGCTAGTACAGTTGAAGCATAAATTTTTGGACCCTCTCCACCTTTTTTTGTTTGTTTGTAAAATCTATTAGCATTCCCAAATTGGAAACAATTTCCTCCCAAAATGGTAGTCACCTAAAAAAAAAAAAATTAAATGTTTTCCTAGATCTCGTTGTTGCCTCCACTCACATCATCTAAAATACTTTATGTTATTGCATACTACGTACCTGTTTTACATTATGTAGAAGTAATTTTTGTTTAATTGCGTACTACTCCCTTTTCTTATTATAAAAATTGCATACTACCTTAATTAAAATAAATAATCCAACACATCCAGGGGTTGCCCCAGTGGTTAAGGCGAGTGTCTGACTTTAGGGGTAGTCCCTTTGGCCCAGGTGTTCGATTCCCCACAGGGTGAGTACATGTGCTAAGCGGGGGGCCGTGATTGGTGTGGGTTGCGCCAGCTCCCTCCGAGGTTTGGGTCGTGCAGTGGGTCCAATTAGTGGCCTATTGTAGGGCTGTTACTCGGTTATCAAAAAAAATATTAAAAATAAATAAATAATGCAACATCTACACTCGCAAAATTGTCACCTATACGTCGTATAGTACCCTCCCCCAGGCCCCAACTTATGGTTTTGGGGGAAATCCTATTTTTTTTCCCTCAGTCCAGAATGACAATCAAATGAAATTAGCAATGTAAATTGTAGAGATAATTGAATTTTGTGCCTTGGATAGTTGAAGCGCATCAGAATAAGCGAAAGACACGAAGAAAGCCAGGAAGTTAACAACCGAAAAGGGTTCGAGGTTTTTCTTTAGACTCGGACTCTAAATCTTAGGAAACACAACAAACAACACCACACGCCTCTTACGAGGCTTGAACTCTGGTCACCACTAAAAGAGAAATTGGGCCATGCCGCTCAGCTAACAACTCGTTGGCAACTTGGCACCCTGCAGTTGAACCATCCGCTTTTGGGAAATCTACTCATGTTTTGAAACATGAGAGTATTTGGAAATCTTACTCCCTCCGTCCCATTTTAAATGCTCCCTACGTATATTTGTGTCATTTTCAAACGTCTATATCTTTTTATTGGTAAGGTTTTCAAAAATTTGTCTAATAGAACTAATTTAGATCTATCAAATAAGATCTATATTGCATATAAAATACATTATAGAATGAAAACTATAAGAGTTTTAAAAAAATACGAATAACCATAGCCCGTAGGGATAATTTAAATTGGGACGGAGGGAGTATTAATTACAGGGGGAAGCACGTGAACAAATTTCTGCAAGTAAAACCAAAATGGAAGTGGGGAGGGGTCCACGTAAGATAAGATGCACATTCATCATCGAAGTGGGGAGGGGGTCCACGCAAGAGGCACATTCATCATGACCTGATGAATAATCCTATAAAACACGTGGTCCACAAAGGTGGGCGTGTGTACGGTAAATGCAATCGCACTGTGGATGTGTGCTTGTCCTCTCCACATTACTTCGATACGGATCTCTGAAAAAGTCACTGTAAAAACTAAGGATTAATTTTAAAAAATAAATAAAGGGAGACAGCTCATTTGTCTGTGCCAGACTGTCAAGTGGCAAGGGATCAATGTACTAGTCTATGTTTCTAGTACTTTGTTTTATATGGGCCCAATGATTCGTCTGGCTGGTTGGCGTGTTTGTTCCTCGTATATTGATGGAGGTTTGATTTTTTATTTAATATTGTAAGAAAGAAATTAAGGTTTTCTGTGAAATCTGTAGTCATTGCGTAAGTGATCTGTTTTTACCAGATCAAGGAGAAAACTAGTCTGCAAGAATAAGCCCGAGACACCCTGCGTTACCAAAACAAGAAAGACTAAAGGTTTCGCCTCCTGGTATTATCCCCAATGATTTCGAGCTGACTTTAGACTTGAGAGTAGGTGGTTGCACATGGCCACCTCCCTAAGTTTGTCCTTTACAAGTCCAAAACTTTTGACTTCCGTCAATTCTCACGCGCACATCGATTTATCTTTTGTGACCAATTTCACTGTCGATTAGTAGGTGGTCAGATTAAACTTGAAGTGAAGTCTCTTATTGATCATAGATGAATTAATTAATACTGTAGTACCTAAGAAGTTTCAAACCGGAGACATAAGATGAATCAAACTCTTGATTTTCAACCTTTCACCACCAGGCCAATACTTGGAGATTTTTCATTTCCTTGAAGTTAATTCCTCCGTCTCGATTTGTTGTTGTTGTTTTTTTTTTTTTTAGGATTACAACTCATTAAACAAACATTATTATTGTACTGTTGGGGTGCAGACGACCTTCAACAGTACCGGGGGCATGGGGGCGGGAGCCCCCAAGGACACAAGTGTCCCGCAGTCCGGAGTGCGACTTTAGGAGTATTCCGGACTGCAGCGAAAACGATATTTGAGGGACCTCGGTGTGTAATTTTGGCCATAGGACCGACTTAATTATTTCGATGTTAGTGTGTAATTAGGGTTATCAGTTTTCAAAAAAAAAAAAAAAAACAGAGAGAGAGGCGAGAGAAAACGTAGATCTCAGAGAGATTGCGAGAAGACTTGTACTCTTGATTTCGATTTCATAGTAGACTAGTGTGGCTCCCGTGATTTTTCCTCGCGTTGAGGTTTTCCACGTATATTTGTGTCTCGTTTCTTTTCCATTTTTCCATTACGCACGATTACTTGATTTTCTGTTCTGTGATTCATTATTGTGGGGTTGCGAAAATCCTAACAACTGGTATCAGAGCCGTGGTTGCGGTAGGGTTTGTTTGACACGTTAGAGTTTAATCTTGTTCGGGCAGGCTAGGGTTTCAGTGGGAGCTATAGGTTCGGAAGAAGGGGTTTCCTTTATGTCCCATTGTAGACACCCCGATTTTGACCCGAGAAACTTATCAAGCATCCCCAAGGATGAAAGTGCCCGATAAGAGCAAGCAAGACTTGATTGTGAACTTGGAAACCCCTCCAAAACCTCTCCAAAATAAACCCAACCCTGCACCACCTTCTAGTACATTTAAAACCCTCTTTTTTGATATATAATACGTCCCAATCTATTTTGAAATGAGGGAGATGTGCACGTTTTACCAAAACGACTGGTTTTCCCGACCTTCTGAGGGTAAAATGGTCACATATTTTTATGTACAAATCATATTTAGTTCAAACCACTTGGGTTAGAAAGTAGACTTGACAAGCTTTCCAACGCTTCAAACCATGCACAAAACAGAGTTTGGTAGCACCTGGAATGGCCCCGCGAAGTTTGGAATTTTGTGCAGTTTCTTAGTCCAAGCGCCTGGATTCCCCAATTTCAGGCGCCTGGATTGCCAGGCGCCTAGACTCAATCCAGGCGCCTAGATTCCCCAATTCCAGGCGCCTGGAATCACTTCCAGTGAGCATTTTGCAGCTGGTTTTTGATGAAACTATAGGCTCGCCCCTACATTGTCCCACGTTTTCTTCATCCCAAACTCCCTCCAACAGACTCTGGCCTCCCCATTTTAAGTTCAAAATCCATTTTCCCTCTCAAATCAACCTAAAACTCCCTCATTCTCTCTCTATATATACCCCCAACCCACTCCATTTCAAGCCGATTAGCTCTCCCTCTCTCCCTTACTGTTATGCTGCAGAAATCCCATCAGAAATCTCATTCCTAGTTCATCTCTCATTGCCCCATTCCTTTTTAACCTCAAACATACTTTTTTCCCACTCAAAATTCAACAAATCCCTTATTCTTCACTACAATCCCCAATCAAACCACCTACAATCAGTTTGGTACACTTCCAGTAACCAAAATCCAGTCCATTCAACCACCAAACATCATCCAAAAACCATCTCTAAAGTTCCAAAATGAAGCTTCTAAGGTAGATTTTTCTACCAATATGTTCAAATAGGACCTGAGGGGGACTCAACCAAGCTCTCACTGGTCATCTATACCAGTGGAGGACTTGGGGGAGGTTTGAAATATGTCAAGAAAGAAATTCATTTTGTGCATCAGTTTACAATCCAGGCGCCTGGATTAGCTCTTTCCAGGCGCCTGCATTGAGTCCAGGCGCCTGGATTCTCTCAATGTAGGCGCCTGGACTCTCTCCTCTTAGTCATGTTTTCCACTTTCTTCTGCATTTAGTTAGTTTATGGTACATTATTTACCTGCATGAATCTTAGATAATCATATCTCATATTCTAATCTACATCATAATGGGCATTTTGGAGTATTTTAAGGCTATAGACAAACTTGATAAAAAGTTACATAAAAAAAAATTGTTTACTTGAGTCCATATGACATTTGTAGGATCTAATCATTCAGTTATGAAAGTACTTAGATAAATCTTCATGTTACAAGTACATCTACCATTGTTGATGTCCAATAAAAGCATTTACTTTGCATTTTTAGCATAGGCTCATTTCCATTTCATTTGGTTACAAGTATAATTAGATTAAACAACACTTTACATGCATGAATATAGTACATCAGCTCTGAAATGAGTCTTGTACATACTATTTCATTATCAAATCATCCAAAATCAAGCCTCTTTTAAGTTCACATCATGCATTTGAGTTGAACTTAAGGTTCATGTCTGCTACTGTGTTGCCAAACATCATTTAGAGTGTGTGTGAATTAGTCAAAAGCATTACACTTGCTTCTTAATGAAGCAAATGAGGTTTTGAAATTGCTGTCTGGTAAGCCTTCCAGGCGCCTGGATTCGACCATTCCAGGCGCCTGCATTCAATCCAGGTGCCTGGATTCACCCATTCCAAGCGCCTGCATTCAATCCAGGACACCCATTCCAGGCGCCTGCATTCAATCCAGGTGCCTGGATTCACCCATTCCAGGCGCCTGCATTCAATCCAGGTGCCTAGATCGGTCTAATCTAGGTGCCCAGATGGCCATCCAGGTGTGGCAAGTTTGGTGTTTACGATCAGTTTCTGGGACACCTTGGAGCAGTTTGAGCATGATCTGATCAAGTTTCAACGTTCTATGCATATAAACCGTCCATACATGACATTTTGCACAAGCATCCACATACATTTCATTGATCTTTTTGATACATTTTCGTGCTTTCATATGAATATGTGTTCAAAGTCAATTCAAACAACATTTCCAAAATCCCTTAAGCATTTAGTAGAGACCGGTGGTCACACTGGGCGTGAGTGGTGCTTTAAATTCCTTCCCCTCGCGTAATCTAGCTCCCGGACCTGAGAAATCTCATCTTGGCGAGACCAGTAAAGTATTTTCCATATCAAGGGCAAAAGAGTCATTTTTCAATTGGTTTCTTAGGTACGATCCTCATACTTGGGTGGCGACTTCATTCAATCAATCAAACCATTTTATCAAAATCGTTTTCCAAACCAAATCAATTTTCGTGGGCAACTCCGCGGGGTGTTCACACCCATCTCAGTGAGTTCAATATGATTGTTGATCAACTTACGTTTGTCGATATCGAGTTTGATGATGAGGTTCAAGCCTTGTTAATTCTGTCTCAGTTGCCAGATAGCTGGTAGGGTACTGTTATTGCAGTCAGTAATTCGGCAAGGAAAAAGAAGTTGAAACTGAGTGAGGTTGTTAGTTTGATTCTGACTGAGGAGGTTAGAAGAAATTTGATTGACAGTTCAGGTTCAGGCACTTTAGGTTCAGCCCTAAGCTTTGAGCAACAGAGGGGCAGAAGCCAGAGTAAGGGTGGTCAGAATCAGAACAGTAATAGGTCGAAATCGAAGAGCAGCAAGGGAAATAGGGCTAAATCTCAGGTTCGGCCCATTAAAGGTGAATGTTGGAATTGTGGTCAGACAGGCCATATGTCACAGGCTTGCAAAGCACCGAAGAAGAATAATGGTGGGCAGGAGGCTCACGTTGTGCATGATGCACTTGTTCTTGCTATGAACATCGATGTCGAATCATGGGTGATTGATTCGGGTGCCTCATTCCACGCCACTGCTAACAGGGAGGTTCTGCAGAACTATGTAGCAGGGGACTTTGGGAAAGTATACTTGGGGGATGATGAGCCTTGCAGTATTGTGGGAAGAGGTGATGTTCAGATTGCGACGCAGGGGTACAGATGGTGTCTGAAAGATGTCAAGCACATTCTGAATTTGAAGAGGAATCTTGTTTTGGTTGGACAGCTTGCAGTAGCAGGTTATACTTCGACATTCACAGGGGACACGTGGAAAGTCTCCAACGGTACCATGGTGGCGGCTAAAGGCAAGAAAGTTGGTACACTTTACTTGACTTCACATGGTAGCGATACACTTGCTGTTGCAGACAGCAAGGAGAGTTCAAATCTGTGGCACAGAAGACTGGGGCATATGAGTGAGAATGGAATGAAGGTTTTGCAGGCAAATGGGAAGCTACCGGGGTTAGAGTCAGTGGATATTGACATCTGTGAGGATTGCATCTTCGGGAAACAGAAACGGGTTAGCTTTCAGAAAGGCAGCAGGCCTCCCAGGGCTCAGAATTTTGAGCTTGTTCATACAGATGTTTGGGGTCCAGCTACTTAGAGATGGCAATTTCCCCATATCCAATGGATACCCGCCCCATCCCGCCCATACGGAGTTGGGGTTTATCCAAAAAATTCCCCAATAGTCACGGGTATGGTGGGATTTAAAAAATATCCGCTCGGATATGGAGCGGGTATGATTTTGTTGTCCCCGCCCCCGAAATCCCCGTATCCGGTTATATATACTATATAAATTATACATATGGATATAGGTAGAAAAGAATCTTTAGTATTATTTACTTATAGAAGTAATTACTTGTAGAACAAATCATGTCAATTACTACCTATTATAAATTACATAATATATTAAGAATATCATTACAAATTATAGTTCCTAAAATGATGTTCTTGCTATATTTTGTTCTTTCATTTTATTTTTTTATAATTTATTGGTTTGTCGCTTTATGAAACTTAAAAATTGATGTTTGCTTGAATTGGTTTTGGATTGTACTATTGTTATTTTTGCTACATTAGTGGTTAAAATAAGATAATTTGAAGCTTTTTACTTTATATTTTTGTTGGTTTGAATTATCGGGCTTGCACTTTAGTTTCATTATTGACTTCTTATATATTTTGGTTTGGATATGGATATATTTGGGAAAATCCCGATATCCAATGGGATGTGGGTTTGGTGCTTTATCTAATATCCCCAGTGGGGATTGGAGCGGGGATGGTAAAAGACTCCTCAATTGGGGATGGGAGATAGAATAGAGTCCCCCGATCCATACCCTACTCGTTGCCATCCCTACAGCTATTGTGTCTTCCATCGTGTCTGACCGGGATTCGCGCTTTTTAGGGCACTTTTGGCGTTGTTTGTGGCGGTTGGCTAATACTAAGCTTGACTTCAGTACTGCCTATCATCCACAAACTGATGGGCAAACAGAGGTGGTGAACCGTTCATTGGGTAATCTATTGCGTAGCTTGGTTGGGGAACATTTGAAGACTTGGGATTTAAAGTTAAGCCAAGCTGAGTTTGCATACAACCACTCTGTGAACCGCAACACCGGCTTCTCTCCATTCCAGATAGTTTACCAATAGACTTGGCTCTGGTTCCTGATTTGAAGCATGTACACGGAAAGGCCCAAGATTTCAGTGAGGATCTGCAGCAGGTGCATGAAGCGACTCGACAGCATTTAGAAGCCTCTGTGTCTAGGTATAAACAATCTACAGACAAGAAGCGTCGCTTGGTGGAATTTGAGGTTGGAGATTTTGTTTATGCTGTGCTCACTAAAATCATTTTCCAGCAAGAGAGTATAACAAACTTGCAACTCGTAAGATTGGGCCACTGGAAATTCTTGAGAAAATTAATCCCAACGCCTACCGTTTGAATTTGTCGAGCCATGTGCGAACTGCTGATGTTTTCAATGTTAAGCACATGATTCCGTTTCTTGGAGATAATTCGTCGTCTGATGAATCCAGTTCGAGGGCGAAGTCTTTTCAAGCTGGGGAGGATGATGCAGACCAGGTTGCATCCACGTTCCTTGATCGTTTGGGCCGCCTTCGGCCGTTTTAGGAAATAATTGATTTGCTAAATTCCGTTTTTTGTTGCCATCTGTTTTGGCAACCTTATATTTCTTTTTTTTTTTTTATTCTGCCAATTATTTCCAAATTTCTATTTTTGGTAATTTTCGTAATTTCTTTGATTTCGGCTTGATTAGCAAGTCAAATCTTTTGTTATTTGATTCCTAGTTGGATTAGGTTTTGTTATTTGATTCCTAGTTGGATTAGGGTTACTTTGGCCCTATAAGTATCATTGTAAGCCTAATGGCAGAACTTAGTTGTTTATGAATCAAAGAAAACGAGTTTATACTCAAAATTGGTTGTTCAAGGAGAGAGTATCTCCGGCTCAATCGTTGTTTGTGATTGTCCTCGTTTCACGTCGTTCTTAATCATATGTTTCGCTGCATCACTGATCATGATAAATGTGTTGCTACATAATGTGTGATCGATCCTCCATTGGTTCAATGATATGTGAGGTTTAAAAACATTGAAAACCAACTCTTTGCGAAGCTTCATTTGACGTTTTATTTACATTTTTTTTTATAACTGGATGTCCAGGTCAGCTTGTGCGTACCTCGACTAGTTCCTAGGCCTAAGAACGACGCAAGATAACCCCCAATGGTCCCAAGAGTTCGCTGGCAAGGGAAATCAAACCTGAGATTTTAGGTGAGAGCAAACACATTTTATTTACGTTGTTATTGTCATTGTTTATTATCGGAAGTTCAGTTTCAATAGAAACATAAGAGCAACTTGTTCTATTAAAGACAAAAAAAATAAAAAAAGTGATTTTAATTGCTTCATATATCTAAGTATATATCTGAGAGAAGAGGAATGAATTGACACGAACGTCTTTGGACTAACTTCATAAACTGGGAAGAAGGAAAGAGGCCGGAACCAAACTCCATTTATCACCAATTAAGGCCACCGAGTTCACTAAATAACAATAATACCTCCTGTCTTTGAAATAATTTGCACTAATTTTGACCAAACACATCCGAACCGAAGGAAAGAGGCCCGAACCAAACTCCATTTCTCACCAAGGCTGCTAAAGAGTCTGAGAGGCTCATTTTCTACTTTTTATTTTTAATTTTTTTGACTTGTTAGATTATAGTCAGAGTATAATTAACTTAAATTTGATAGAGTGTTTGAGAGAAATGTGCAAAATGCGTTTTACAATGGGAGAGGGAGATATGTGCGTAATACATTCTGTAGGTTTTTTTTGTTAATTGAGTGGAAAATGAGATCAAAAGCTCATCCTAACCTACTTTTGGCTTCTGCTTTCTAATGTAAAAAAACCAAACACATTCTCACATAATTTATTTTTCATTTTTCAGCCAAACAACCAAAAATCAATAATGCAATAATAAAAAGTAGAAAAGGAAACATCCAAACAAGCCTTGAATCCATTAAGTAACTACTACTTTGCCCAGACAACATTAGGGTGGGAGTGGGCCAGTGGACAAAAATTTCAAGATTGGTTGCCAGAACAAGCTGTGCTGATGCAACTCCATTTGCATCATATGGTACGTAGCAATTTTTACCAATTCATTTTTGTAAAAAAAGATATAAGCTGCCCTGGCAATTTGAAACTATATATTAGAAGAAAAATTATTAAGTGATCCTGGGACAACGTCATGTGTTGCATCAAGTCCCTTTACTAGGGCGCACTAAAGTAGTACTTAAGATTAATTGCGTGTATGAAATCTTACATCAAATTGTGGTCTTGGAGATGTCTCGTATAAGAATTCCAAAATAAAAATAATAGAACCCCAGGAAGCCAGGGAGGAAGCTAGGACTACTTTTGCATAGAGGGGACGGACTACATCTATGGAGGAGGGGCGGTGCCATATATATATATATAACAGTCACTATCTAATCCGGGAGTCCCGGATCCGGGACTCCACCTTCCCGATATTTTTTTGACGATCCGAACCGTCCAATGTGTTCAAAAGGTGTTTTTCAAGGTCCAAGCGGAAAATCTTCAAAAAAAAATACCAGGAAGGGCTTGATCCAAGCATTTTTCCACAAAACTGTAAATGTACAGTTTTTGCGAAAAAATGCTTGGATCAAGCCCTTCCCGGTATTTTTTTTTTGAAGATTTCCCACGTGCACCTTGGAAAACACCTTTTGAACACAATGGACGGCTCGGATTTCCCAAAAACAATTTTTAAAAGCATCAAAACACCAAAAAACCTCCAATCCGGGATCCTTGATTGGATAATTTGTGTATATATATATAGAATCATGATCTACTAAGGACTCCCTTAGGATAAGAGTTTGCGGACCTCACCTTTCCGGATCAAATTTTGACGATCCGAACCGCTCAATGTTTTTAAAATTATATAGCGTTTTTAACAAAAACTGTGTGGATCAAGCCCTTCCGGGTATTTTTTTTTGAAGATTTTCCGCGTGGACCTTGGAAAATGCATTTTAAAAACATTGAGCGGTTCGGATCGTCAAAATTTGATCCGGAAAGTCGAAAAAGCATGAGGTCCGCACCAAATTTGTGTTTGAGGGAGTCCTCAATAGATCGGGACTGTATATATATATATATATATATATATATATATATATATATGCTTATATATTTTCAGTATAATAGTAGAGCTTTTCAAATTATAGTGGGGGGGACAACTCCTATTGGTCCCCATCCTTACTACTATATGTTTAGATCATCAATGGACCTCACCACCAATTCATGTTTCTTTTCGGTAAAGTGGGTTAGGGGGATGGATAAGTGAAATAAACATACCAAGAACAAGTAGAACTCGAAAGAAGATAATGGGAGAAATCATATACAATATTGTATGTACAACTTTAGAAGCCAATTTTACCCAAAAAAAACTTTAGAAGCCAATGAGAGTTTGACGTTATCCAAATTTATGAACGCCATAATTTGCAACCTTTGACTTTGTCCGTATTTGTAAAGGCCAAGGAATGAATCTCTGTCATTTGTCTCTCGACTCATCATTTCAAAAATGAGAGTTTAGTCACATTGTGTTATGCCGTACGGTAGGTATGCTCCTCCCTTTTAGATGTCACATTCAAAACATTACTTGATTATATTTTCTATCAACTCTTTGGAGCCAATCATTCCGAACTTTATTCCAGCTAAAAATGGGCTCCTCCTTGTGGTTCGTAGGAGGATTACCGGTTCGAACACCCTGAATTGTCAAAAAAGATTTCCAACCACATAAATATAATTCTGAGTAAAGTTGTCCATAAGTATAAGTTTGACACCTTGTGTGCTCGTGGGGTTGTTTTAAACCACATAATATGAGTTGATTTTTCGGCAAAGTGGAATACAACTTCCACCTACATTTGCAAAATGTGGGAAGACTAGTCTAGAGGCGGCTGCAGGATATATAAACGAGTGCAGATGTGCTAATATGTTTTATTTATTTATTTATTTATTTATTATCAACTAATTAATATAATTTTCTTGGATTATATTCAAGAAAAGCCTTCTCCATCCTGTAAGTTACCTCATGTTAAGCATCTCCAACCCACACTCGTATTACATTTTTTCTCATGTTAAACATGGATGTAACAGAGTAGTCCATGTTGTGGCTCGATCAACATGCTTTTTTAGACGTTAGGAAGGCAAGTCTAAGGGATGGCATTCCCCCATGGCTATCCAACCTAGCTCTTAATGATGTTCGGGCCTCTGGCCCTCCATTTTGCAATAATACGCCCATCTTTTTCGTGATTAAAAAAAAAAACAAAAACCACTCTTCTGATTTTTACACTAAAAAAAGGTTTTGTTGACCTATGGGGCATTTTTAAGGAGTCATTTTTGTAGTTTTTAAAATTGCGACTCTTACCCATTCCTCAGAGTTTATTAAATTATTAAATCGTTTTCGTCTACCAAAACCCTTGCGCAGGAAATTGACATTGATCCGACTAATCGTGCGACTTGTACTCGCAGTAGTTTTAATATTTAGTTGGTTTGGAAATTCATGATGTCATAAAAAAAAAAAAGAAGACAAAATGATGATCTCATATATAAGAAATTGGTGGAACATTGAAATAATATATAATAAAAAAGAATTAGAAAATAAACAAAATAGTAGAATCAATAGGTGTGATATAAAAATTTAATGAAGTTACAAAGTTACCATTTTTAAGATATAAAAATTACTGGAGGCACTCCACCCACAAATTATCTCCTCAATTACTAAGACACTCCAAACGGAAAAATGAACCAAAACCAAACATAAACATTAGGTTCTAAACATTAACATTAACATTGCGTTCCAAACATTAAACATCCACAACATAAACATTAGGTTCCAAACATTAAACATTCATCTATGTCAGATTGTTTCACGCCACTTTGCACAAAAATAAAAATAAAAAATAAACGTTCCTAGAATTCTCCAAATAAACAGCACACAATTGAAAATGTTGATGTTGCAAAATCTGCATAACGGCTGCAACACAAAATCTTTATATTTTTGTACTCATTATCTACCATTTTTCTCTCAAAATCTTCATAATGGCCGCAAATCTACATTTTAAAACTCATAGTGAGACAAACAAAACACACAAAGTTAGAGAACTATTGAGAGGAAAAGTAATAGAATTCTCAAGAGACTGTGCATGGACAAAATAATTAATGGTTCTACAATCATAGGTCGAAGACCACTTGTCTTGGTGCAGAACATGGAGACAATAACATAAAGACTCTACTAAGGAAACATTACATATGGATGTTGGCAATTCAGTGACGTGCAGTAAAAAGAGTTGAGCAACTATCTATTTTTTTCTGATAAAAAAAAACTACTTGCTTTTTTGGAGTGCCTGAAGTTAAAGAGAAGAGTCAAGATTTTTTGGAGTGCCTGAAGTAAATCATGGAACTTGCAAAATGGTAATTTTGAAAAACTATTGTAGCTTGGAGCCCTTGCATCAAAATTGGAAGTACGAATATCAAATTTCAAAACAAATTATATATTATAATCACTGGAGGGATCCACTCGAGGAGTGATCTTTAATCACCATATTTGAAGAGGGCGAGGCTCATCAAAACTAATGTTCTCTTTTGATGTGTGGGCTCGAACAAAATTTTTTCATTCAAATAACTTAAAAATAGTATTTGTCATGACATTATATATTTAAAAAATTTTCATTCATTGTGTGTACATGTTTTTCAAAAATTTTAGGAGTAAATATGAGATTTTTCATTTTTCAAAAATTGTTGTGGGAGTTTGTCAAAAATGCTTATCAACAGATTTTGAGATTAGAGATTTCTAAAGCTAAAAAAAGTGATCTAAAATCTGACTGCGATGCTTCACCATAATATCATCATATTGATGGTCCAATTTTTTTATTAAGGTATATAATCTAGCAAAAAATTAAAGCTAGATGATCTAGGGTTTTTCAAAACAAATGAATACAAAAACATAAAAAATAGAGGGGAAAAAAAAATTGTACAGCCGCCAATGGTCTGTCACAATCGTGAAGATATATTCCTCGATATTTCCTAGGTACACTAGAAATGGTCAAATGTAAGATAAGGTGATCCATCGCACTCATCGAAGCATCAACTACAATATAAGATAAGGTGAATCTAGACATTCCTGTGTCATTAATTTGGGTTGAAATTATTAATTATCTTTGTTGTGTAATTAATCTAACTAAATTTGAGGCACTTAAATAATGGTCATTGGAAGCACCAAAACTTATGTTTTCATCCCGGTCATTTTTTTTTATTGTGTTTTCATTCTCAGGTTCAAATAGACCCAAATTTGTGCTTATATATAGACATTGGTATGAATCTAGACATTGTTGTGTGACAGGCATTTGAGTTGAAATTATCAAGGGAGAGTTGCTATAGGGTCCATTATAACTATTTTCTAATACTTTCAGTTCACCTAACATTTTCCTAACACATCTAGTTCACTAACGCATCCAAAATACAACAATACCCCTAGCATGTACACGTACACGGGATCTTCCTCCAGACTCCAAACTTTTCCCCCGTATCTTTCTTTCTCATCTCATCATCTCTCTCTCCACCATCACTAGGCGATTTCCACTGGAGACAACACCACAAAAGAGACGAATCACTTTTCGACCAAAGACAACACCGCTTGTTGTCTTTTATCTTCGGCGACGGCGCGGGAGGAGTCATCGGAGATGATGGTGGTGGCGGGGCAGTGGTGGTTGATGGCCGAATTTCAGATCTAGACTTCTCGGGTGGTTTTCTGACGTTAACAGAGATCGTGTAGAAACCGTCAAATCGTGACCTAATCATGTCGTCATTGTGGTCGTCATTTCAAATCAAGTTGTCTCACCATTTTTTGCAACTCCGGCGATGAACGATCCATGTTCGAGTGGAAAATCGTTCAGATTTGTGTGTGTGAGGATATCTGTGAGGGAAGTATGAGAGGAAAGAGAAGATAGAGGGGCCCGTATAGTTGAAGAGAGAGCTTGGATTTGGAAGAGTGGTGGAGGCAATGGTTGAGACGATCTGTTTTCTTCTTTCTACGTTTGATACTTCTCTAACCAAATAATTTGTAGTGGCTGATCAAAAAAGACAAGTGGTTTGTAGAGAGGAATGAGATTACAGCTGTAGCCTATAGAAAAGAGAAATTGCTTTGCTACAGGTGGATAACACTGTTGAGTATTGATAAGATACGTTTATTTTTTATTTTTTTTTTTGAACAAAAGATACTCCATTAGTAAGGTACCTTTTTGCTTCTACATATAAAATATTTCGATTTATGCATGTATGCATTTGATCCAAGTAATCACCTTTTGTTAGCCACATCTGATCTCAAATAAGCTTTAAAAAAAAAAGATATAGTACAAATACATATCTTGTGAGTCTAGATAACCACATCTTATCCCAAGTAGGCTTTTAAAAAAAAAGAGATATAATACAGATAACCATATCTGTGTGTCCAGATAACCATCTCTTGCGATTCCAGATATGGTTATCTGCGCCGCGACTTTTCCGGCGAAGTCCAAATTTCCGGCGTTGGTAACTTTCCGGCAAGAGTATGCTATGTATTAAATTTAATTTGAGGATATATTTATCTATTAAAAACGGAGAGTGGACCTTACACCTTAGAAAATTACGAAAAGGTGGATTAGAGGAGTTATGGAACTAAGATGTGGACTATACATGTTACAAAGAGTTATAATGGACCTTACAATAATTCTTAGCAAATGCATGTTAAGATAAGAGTTGAGAGGTTGTGGAGATGATGCCACGAGGCACGTATGTCCAAGCCGAGATGGTATAGTTAATCCAATCATGGTTTTTTGTCCAAACCGTGATTGTATAATTAATTTAATCACGGTTTTTTGAGCAAACCGTGATTGTATAATGTTTTAATCACGTTATTTGTCCAAACCGTGATCTTAAAACTAATTTCATCACAGTTTTATCTTCAAACCGTGATAATATTGTTGATTTAACTACGGTTTGCCGTGAAAACCGTAATTGTATAATATTTTTAAACACGATTTTTTGTTCAAATCGTGATCTTTTACGATCTTTAACCACGGTTTGTTGTCCAAACCGTGGTCTTATCTTGTTTATCATCACGCCTTATGTGTTTCCATATCAGTTTGGAGTTACATTTAATCACAGACATAAACCATGGTTGAATTTTGAAGACTTTTAATAACGGCTCCATCAACCACGGTTTTAAAACCGTGATTAAATTATAAAGATCACGGTTTTTACCCGTGATCTTTTATGTTTATTGTAGTAGTGTATCAATTATCTTTGCTGTGTAATTAATCTAATAAATAGACTAAATAAATTTTGATTGGTAATAATTTTTTTAAAAAGAAATCAGAGTAAGTAACATATCACTGAAACGAAATGCTGTTCTACAATTTCATTTTAGTAGTTGCTAGTTTGGCTTTTTTCTTTCAAAGAAAAGATGAAAATTCTAGAATCGCTACTGTTGATCACAAACAATTTCATTTTGGACTAATGGTTAAGGCTTCAGCTTTAGTGGCTCGCTGCCTCCCAATGTATTTCAAATCAAAATCTCTCCGATGTTATTTCCAATTATGGGGTCTGTGTAAATGAGAGTTTGCTCTAACTTAAATTGGCCCCAGCTAGTGGATTGTGAAATTGGTCTCCTAATTGATCAGTTAAAGTGTGCGAATGAATACCTGGGTTACCAACTATTAATTTCATTTCCCATGAATTCAGCATGGTAAGAGGTCGTTGAATTGTTGGTGGCTATATGTAATTTTTTTTTTCGAGCTTTTTTTTTTGGTGACTGATGGTTAGTCAAGTTAATGTCGACAAAGTGAGGACACTAATCAAGACATGGTGTCGACACTGATTCTCCCAAGGTGTGGGAGCTAATTCTGCAGAAATTAAGAAGGAGGAGGACCACCTTTTCTCTCCATCAACCCAACTTGTGGTTCATTCATCTTCCCCAACTTTGAGGAATTTTCTATACAAGGAATTTTACTTTCCCGTAATGGTTTTGTGACTAGTTGGCTTCCAATTTTTTCTCCAATGACACTGGAATATGATCCACATACTGTCTTTTCTCGTTTGACACTACGTACTAATTTATGTATTGAGCGCAAACAATGATACCATATTATTTTTTTTGTTATTTGGCGATGAAAATGACAAATGGAACATATGGCTCATAACTATTGTCATACTAACTCATGGAAAAAGTGTTGAAGCTGCCACAAGAAGTGTAACCTAATATGCGCCCGGAGAATGGGGTAAGATAAACTAAAAGTAATGCTAACGCAATTTGCATGACTATACATAGTCTATCGATGCAAGAGTACACCCCTGGAACAGGAGAGTGAAAAAAAGGGTGCATGGAGAATGTATTTATTATTTCCAATTACCAACTCCAACCCAATTTCAAAATTAACTTTTTAAAACTCATTTCTGTTTAAAACCCATCTTTCCTCCAAAATTTAAATTCATATTTTTTAAATATCACATAAAAAAATATTGAATATTGATCTTGTTACAATAATTAAATAGCAATATCACAAGAGATGTATTTTAAATTGCAAATTTGATTTCAACAGTGTTCTTCATTTCTCAATGGTCATATACAAACTTGAATTTTATTTTTGAGAATGAATGGTATTTGCAAAGAGTTGGGAGAATCACAAAGGAGCATATAGTTTAACCAAGTCTTTGTTCTTTTTAACAAAAAAATGTACTACTAACTTAACACACGGCCCGATTTTACAAGACACTTTCCTTTCGTATTTATATGAACAAAGTGCAACAATTATTGGTGAACTCCATAAAAAAGCGCTAGGCCACCTGTATATTGAGGGTAAATATAATATTTCCGAAGGGTTTACACACTCGTGACCGGGCATAGCAACACTCTCCTTCCTTCTATCCATGTTATATCCGCCCTTCTATTTGGCGTATTAGGAAAGTGCAATCTCTCTTAATTATGCAAATGCCACTCTCCCTTTAATCATGTATTGACAAACTCATGTACACCCAAACACAAATGAAGCATATATACCTATCCCAGCCTCTATAAGCTAAACAAACAATGCACAATATATCACCCACACATACATATCCTCCTTCGATCTATCTTATTCGCTACACTATATGCCTTAGAACTAATTCGACTTGCAAACTGTACCTTAAAGAATGATCTAGAAGAATTGAAAGTATGATTGAACCCAATAACATGAAAAACAAGTATCCTTTTGAACTTCCAATTCTGCTGTTGCCCTTGTATGTACGTGTCAGAAAGGAGAGAGCTGGTTTTGCGCATATGGCCGATGGGAAAAAAAAAAAAAAAAACATACAGCTTTGCCTCCTCTCTCTTTTTCCTAATTTTAGTTTTAATATGTAATTCTAATATATAAGGAGAGCAGGTGTCCTTTGCTTTCATCAGCACATTAGTTGTATAAAAATATTTGGAACGCAAATACTCCCTCCGTTCCAAAATCATAGTCCCCTAGAAAAGAATGTGCAATTTTGGGATAAAAAAAAGAGTAGTTCCGCTAATATTTTTTGAACTTTTTCTCAGCTTGTTAAATAATTAATCGGGATCTCCAATTTGGTGCGAATAAAATCGATAAATCATGTGCATAAATACTTTAATTTTTTTTAATCAGAAAATTACATGTATTTTCGTAGGAATTATCAAAATGAGACGGAGAGTGTATGTAAATTTGTTGCAATATTGGTTCTCTTGGTCAATAGTTAATTGAATATTTTTACTAACACCAAACTGAACCACTTATGTAATTGTCAGTTGTTCAAGTATCGAGTTTTAAAGGTTCGGGCATACAGGTAAAGATTAGATAGTACTCCCGGTTCCGATTTATCCCCATTAGTGTTATCTTCACACATTGCAAAATTAGCGTAATTATACATACAATTATCTAAAAAAAAATAAACTTAAAAATAGTCGGGTACCGACTGTATGATCAGCGGCTAGTATTTGAGCTGAAATGAAATTGCAGTTGTAGGATAACGAATTTGCTCAAAACAATACCTACCGCCCAAAATTATAAGCAATTATAAGACTAGATTAAAGTTGTACATTGCTACTATAATTAAAATTTTTGAAGTGTGAATTTCAATGTTCACTTCGTTGTATCCTTCAACTTTAAAATGTAATTCTCTTTCTTATCTATGTTTTTGGCCACTCTAAGCTGTCCAAATTGAAAAAAGAAAAACAAGTGAATGGAAGAAAGACAACCTGAGATTCTTTACAGTTGCGAACACGTGAAAAATGGACTTATATACTAATAGATAAGTTGAGGACATTAATTAAAAAAAAACACAAAGAAGAACTTTTGTGCATATTCGTGAGGGATAGTGGTAACAAAGTTTGAAGTTTGCGAAAAGAGATCAGTGGCAAGGGTCATATAGCCCAATACAAATATGACAGGGTGAGAAGCAAAACTGAAAAATAGTACACTAATATGATATTTGAGTGATGACGCGGTATTTGAGATATCTGCTAAAGATGTTCCTATAGTTGAAATCTTTGAACTTTTATTTATGGATGACATAATGAGTTTCATGTTTATTATAAATACGTCAATTATTGCAAGTTTTGGTGGTCTATCCTTGTTTCTATTTCATGATCAATTATAGATGGATGCTATTTTGTCATGATAGTCAATCATCTTGCTTCTCACGTACATCAAAATCTGTTAAATGGTTCCTTAAGTCTGAGTTGGGAATCTCATGAAAATATCAGAATATCTTGTTTCTTGCCCTTGTGAGATGACCTAAGACTAGAATTCCTCTTGTGATGTTGAAATCCATCCACCACCGTCTATTTAATATTTTCATCTCTCCCTCCATATTGTTGAGTGATTGACTTGAGGAAATGGCTACCTTTAGGGTGAAAGCCGCCAATGAAAGTGCAAAATATAATAGAAAAAGCCATTCCCATCGGTGAGGTTATTTTAAAAAATGAGAGTCTATGAAAAATGGGGCAATACGATATAATTAAGGTGGAATCAGTATTGGACCACTTGCTTAGTAACCGGTTGCATTCGGCTCTATCTAGTCCAAACGGTTGAGTCAAACGGAAAGTGGGGTAAACGAGAATACATTGTTTAAAAAATTACTAGTTGAGGGGGAGAATTCGCCATGCACTTATTCAACAAAAAATTTCGAAGGACCTAGGATGGTTTGACTTCTTAACGGGACAATTGCTTGATCTGTTAATTTTCATGAGATTTTCGAGTCATTTTTTAGTTGAACCATTTCGTTCTAAGAATGTTGCACACACTCACATTTTGCTCGTTGATCTCTATCTATGACTTATAGCATTCCAGCATATTGGCAATGAAGTCCTAACATTGATCGGTCCTGAATTTTTGTAAGCATGGCCATATTTGTTAATTTGCATGACATGATATTATCTATCCATGAAATTTGAGATTCGGGTTGTGTTTCTTTTGTTTTCTTGATGTTGGAGGTGATTTTTTTTTAAAACCTTATGTTTTGCTCTTATTTGAGAAATCTTTACCATTAGGAGATTATGAGGCCATATAAATGTTGCTTGAGCCAGCTTAGCGCGATCAACCTTTTTATAAAACATGATTTGGGTTTTTCTTATTCCTCGCTGATATCTAAGTTTCCTATTACTATATTTTTATATTCTTTGTCAATTCGTGACAAAATGGGGGAGAAATGTAATGCTTAATTTATTATTTTATGCTAATGCTTAATTAGTTCCACAGTTTTGGTTTCTGGTGATCTGGTGTGTAGGTTTGGGGCTATATGATTTCATTGGTAGGATTTTCAATTGTTAGTTGATATAGTTTTGTCCCGAAATTGCCAAAGGGGGAGATTGTAAGTTCCTTATTTGTGATTGGCTAATTCCTTGACGTTTCCATGTAATTGAAATCCTATGTATATGGTAGTTAGTTGATTGATTGGTGTGAAGTCAAAGATCAGAAAGCATTATGGGAAGATTTTATCTCTAAGGAATATTGAGAAGATTGTGAAGATTTTACTCGGAAAGAATTATGGGCTTATTGTGTTTGGGAAAAGCAAGAATATTGGGGGAAAGGAAATTAAAAATAAGGAAACAATGTAATTGGAGATGATCATTTTGTTTAAGGAAACAAAATATTTGGAGATGTGTAATTCGCCCAATCAAGAAGCAACAGATTCGCTTGAGGGAGTAGTTGAGCGTCAGCAGTTGGATTGGTTCTGCTCGAGCGAGTTGGTCGAGCAACAATGACGTTTTATTTCATTTGTCTATAAATACAACCTCATTAGGGTTCAGACAATTAACCCTCGTAGCCACAACGTGAATAGAGAGAGAAAAGTTCGTGAGAGCAAGAAAAAACACTTGTGGATTATTTTCTTGAGAGATTGGATGAAGTCTTGGATCTATACACTAGCATAATATCTCTCAAGTTGGTTTATTCATCATCTACTACACTTGGAGTTCTTTGATGGAGTTCAAAGGCGATTAGAGATTGGTCTAAAGGAGGAGTCCTGCATAGATCAAGGATTTGAGGAGTCGAATCCGAAGGAGCATCTATTAGAGCGGTTCATGAGGAGTCAGCAAATAAGTTCTTAGCCAATAATGAAGGAGTTCATAGCGTGGTTGTAAGAAACTTTGTTTCCGCGTTTTGGTTTATTCATCATTGTATCCCGTGGTTCTTTCCCCGCCTTGGAGTTTTCCACGTATATCTGTGTGTTATGCTTGCTGTTTATTTGTTGCGCTTATAATCTTGCATAATTACATAGATTAAGATTTAATTATATTAATCGGTTAAATTAATTTATTCACCGCAATAGTCAATCAAAAGGCGGTCCGTTTTCGGGTCTTACAGCCTACACCCATAAATATGTATGACCCCCCACATGTACGTAAGGAGGTTGTAAATGGTTGAAGATAAAATGATTGTACTTGTAGCATTATTCGGAAATAAGCAATTGACCACTAAAATCATAAATATTCCTTAATAGGACGAGCCACTTCAAAACTCAAACCGTAATTCTCAATTCTCACTTGAGAAATGGAAAGCCTGGCAGTGCTCTTCTTTCTTTTTTTAAACCATCCTTTTAGTGGAAAATTTGATTTGGTAGTAGTATGGTGAATCTCTATAAATATTCCTTAATAGGACTATGGCTCTGAGATTGTTGGGCTTTCTTTAAATGATAGTATGAGCTGCACTTCTTGCGGGAATTTAACTCTCGAATCCTCGGGCGTTTTAGAGTACTGGGCCATTCAGATGGAAAATGAATCCTCACCCGAGGCTAGAATTGCGTTTCGCTATGGAAAAATCAACAACCAGCGCACAGTAAATCTATGTTTATATTATTATTTGCTAGTAATATGCAATTAGTGGAATGTCCTACTTTTGGAAATTCTTTTCCCAAGCTCAGTTTGGAGGAGAGGAATCTTGACGAGGAATGGAGATACTGTGAGTAGTATTTTCTTGAACTCTAAAAGTAACCTAGCTAGAGACGTGCGGGCACACGTCCCACGAATCACGGATGAGAACCAAATTAGGGCAGGGTAGGCATGGCCTAAAGTCTAACGAGCAAGAAGTGGCTCGTCCAGCATTATGGTATCAACGGTCGTCTGAAGATAATTCTTAGGTCCAAACCGCCTTGCAAGATAAGGCTAAACGGGAATATTGAGGGGATATTCCATGACAACTATGCTTTTGAAGATATGCATAATCCTTGCAAATCAAGGATAAGATCGAGATCACATAAGATGATTTTTTGTTAGAAATGGTCTAAAATCTGTTCCAGAGAAGATAGGTTTGTGCTTTTGAATATAACTCATTGCATTCTAAAAGCTGATTTTCAGCTTTTTGCACTAAATAAGTACCATTTTTTAAAACTTTTTATTGCAGTTAATCATAGTTTCACAGCTACATAAACATGTATACTTGCTTCCACTAAAGTCTATAGTCGCCAATGGTACATTCCTCGATATTTACAAAACATAATGGTCAGATGTACTACTCTGATCCATCACCACCTCCGACCCCATCAAAGCATCAACTAGTTTGCGGACTCAATTGAGTAATTGACCATAAAACAAGTCAACAAGATAAGGTTTTTGTTTTTTATTTTTTAATTTTTTTTTTGTGAACAGAAACAAGATAAGGTGAATATTCTAGACGTTGCTGTGTCATTTGAGTTGAAATTATCAGTTATCTTTGCTGTGTAATTAATCCAATAAATAGACTACATAAATTTAGATTGGTAATAATTTTTGTAAAAGAAATCAGTGGAAGTAAAATACACTAAGCTAATTGAAATGCTTTGTTGTACAATTTCATTTTAGTAGATGCTAGTTTGGCTTTTTTTTTCTTCTTCTTGAGATTAAGTTATTTCCTCCGCCGGTGGAAACAAAAGTTTCCTCCAAATCGATTGCATTGCGCCATGTGTCCAAAGACTCCAAACATTGGTCCCAAATAGTAAAACATGGACATGTGACGCAATGCAATCAATTTGGATGAAAATTTTGTTTTTGTCGACAGTAGAAATAATTTAAACTCTTTTTTCTTTCAAAGAAATGAGATTAGTGTAATCATACTCGACTTTGCTTCAACTCAAATTGGCCTCCATTAGTAGACAGTGAAATTGATCCACATGATGATCAGTTGAACTGTGCACGGAAATACCTGGGTTAGTAATAATTTCATTTTCCATGAATCCAACATGGTAAGTTCGGTTGATGACTTGTAGGCTATAAGTAATTTTTTTTTTTCGAACTTCTTTTTTGGTGACTGTTTGATAGTCAAGTTAATGTCGACAAAGTGAGGACATTAAAATCAAGACATGGTGTCGACACTGTTTCTCCGAAGGTGTGGGAGATATTTCTGCAGAAATTAAGAGGGAGGAGGACCACCTTATCTCTCCATCAACCCCAACTTGTGGTTCATTCATCTTCCACAACTTTGAGGAATTTTCTTGACAAGGATTTTAATAACTTTCCCATACTGGTTTTGTGACTAGTTGGCTTTCCACATACTAACTTTTCTCGTTTGACACTATTAGTCTATGTATTGAGGGCAACAGCGATATATACGATCAGGGCCGGCCCTGAGCTAAGACTCAGTAGGCCGGCGTCTTAGGCCCCCCCAAAAAATAAAAAAAATAAGGCCCCCTAATATTTTGGGGAAATGACCAAAACATGGTAGTTGGGGCAAATAATATCCAAAACATGGGCATGGTTTGGCAAATGACCAAAGCATGACAAGCACAAAAAAAATTCCACATACATGGTATTTTAAAATTGCCCTACCGACAATACCCCTTATCTCTCTCTTCATCCCCTTAATCATACACTCATACAGAGACAGAGAGACAGACAGAGATATAGCTCTTCTTCTTCGTCCCCTTCACCATCCCGATTCCCGCCGTTGCCAACCACCTTCACCTGCGACAACCTTACCACCGACCACATCGCCTCCACCGCCGGGCTCTCTCTCTACTTGAGCGAGTAATCTCTCTCTCTCTCTCTCTCTCTCTCTCTCTCTCTCTCTCTCCAGCGACCTGCATACTTTCAATACCTTCTCCCTTCTCAGAATCCAGCTGCCACAAGTGGATACAGATATTCACCGAGGATCTACAATTGGACACCGGAAGAAGAAAACTCGAGTTATTCAATATCCAGGAGACATTGTTGTTGCAAAAATTGTAGGAGTGAAAAATATATACAGCCGATACAATTTTCGAATCACCATGGTATATGGAATCATGGATCAGAAAGCTCTAGAAAAACCATCTACTGCCCATATGATTACAGAATTACAATGCCATTATTTTCTTCTCAAATACCATGTTTAAAGAAAAATCGATGATGATGCATCAAATTTTGTCAGTCTGTTGACTGAAGCCTGAATTTTTTTCTTAATTAGATATTTACCAAGGTAGCACATTTTTTTTCAAAATCACTAGTACTGCATGTTGAGTTTTAGAAGGAATTCGATACAAACTTAACTCTATGGGACCAAGTAACTTTCTTGCATGCAAGGTGTTTGTGATATTGTCTAAGTGAAGGCAACAGATGAGACTGAAGGTAAGCAAAGTGAGTGAGGGAGCTCAAGTGATTCCAACTATTTTCATAGATAATCTACCCCATCAAATTAGGTCCTTATTCCGGGGCACTGTTATTGTCATGGTGGTATTTTTTTCACGTAAGGTGCAAAATTTGATAATACAAGGAGCAATGTTGTTTTCCTCACTTGGGTGCAAAATTATTCTTGAAGAGTGCCAAGTTACTTCACTCAAGGTAAAAGAAAGACAAATTACACTTCAAAAATCAAGCCACTCGGGTGCTTGTTTTCTGACATACTGTGCAATTGAGATTCATACAAGGAGCAACATCATATAATGCAAAGAGCCCAACTCTCTTTCAATGACAGAAACATAAATAAGACAATCTCAAATAGTTAATTCACTCAAGATAAAAGAAAGGCAAATTACACTTCAAAAATTAAGCCACCTTGGTGCTTGTTTTCTGACATACTGTGCAATTGAGATTCATACAAAGAGCAACATCATAAAATGCAAAGAGCCCAACTCTCTTTCAATGACAGAAACATAAATAAGACAATCTCAAATGGTTAATTCACTCAAGATAAAAGAAAGGCAAATTACACTTCAATAATCAAGCCACCCTGATGCTTGTTTTCTGACATACTGTGCAACTAAAATTCATACAAGGAGCAACATCATAAAATGCAAAGAGCCCAACTCTCTTTCAATGACAAAAACATAAATAAGACAATCTCAAAAGGTTAATTCACTCAAGATAAAAGAAAGGCAAATTACACTTCAAAAATCAAGCCACCCTGGTGCTTGTTTTCTGACATACTATGCAACTGAGATTCATACAAGGAGCAACATCATATAATGCAAAGAGCAAGGGTCTCCAAACCAAATTGTTTCCATTCTAAAATAGCACCATTTTTCGCCAATTTTGTCATCCCTTTGTTGAACAATATTTTGTACAATCAAATAAGCAATAGCTATTTCTAAAATAGTTGTATTATCCAATGAACATACAAGCAAATAACCAAAATGGGTTCATTTCTCCATTATCTTTCCCATCATCAACAACTTGTGATCACCACCCATTTACATTGCACTATTCATGGCATTATGTTGCTCTCTTAATCAAAAGCATTGCACCCATGTTAGTCCAGATGGGCTTAGCAGTGTATGGTCAAAACCAAACTTTCTGGAAAGAGATTCTCAGCACTGCACCGTGTGTCCATTTAGGTTGCACTATGCATGACATTGTGTTGCACTCTTAATCAAAAGCATTGCACCCATGTTAGTCCAGATGGGGTTACCAGTGTGAGGTCAAAATCAAACTTTCTGGAAAGAGATTCTTAGCACTGCACCGTGTGTCCATTTACATTGCACCATGCATGACGTTGTATTGCACTCCCAATCAAAAGCATTGCACCCATGTTAGTCCAGATGGGTTACCAGTGTATAGTCAAAATCAAACTTTCTAGAAAAAAGATTTTCAAACATTGCACCCTCTGTCCATTTACATTGCACCTTGCTTGTCGTTGTGTTGCACTCTCAAAAAATTTTGATTCGACCATACCCTACAAGGCAATTTGGCCTGACATGGATGCAATATAGTTCCATACATGGTGCCATGTTAATTTAGTCAAGGTGCAACGTTGTTCATTTAAGGAGCAATGATCATTTTTTTTTTTTTTTGGAAAATAAAGAGTTGGATTTATACATCACATGGCTATGATTATATTTTTCAAAATAACAAGTTGGGTTTTGGGGCAACTCAATATTCCTCAGTCAAGTGCAATAAAATTTACAAAAAGTGCAATGTTAATTAACTCAAAATGCAACGTTGTATCAGTTAAGGAGCAACTATATAAACAGTGCAATATTGAGGCTTACATTTGCTCCGGATTAAATATCAAAGGGTGCAATGTTAATTGAACTGAGCTGTTACATGTTTTACAAGTGTTCAAATTTCAAGTATGTGTGTGGGTTGAGGTGTTCAATTAAAGAAGTGGGCATTTCAACAAACACCTCTTGGGTATTTCACCAAACATCTTGTGTGCAAATCTTACTAAATTGGCCTACCATTCACCAAACCATAACAATCATTTTTCTCTTATCCCAAATCGCCACACACCAAAAATGATGAAAATTTGTTCATACACAACAACAAATTCGAGAGAGAGAGAGATAGCATGGCTTAAAAATGACAGGGAAGCAAAGTCAAATTATAGCACCAGACATTTTTGCAAAATTTTCTCTGCCAATAGCAAGATGAATCTTAGATAAAAAAAAAGAAAAAAGAAGAAGACCAAGATGAATCCCAACGCCACTGCTTGCAGAATAAAATTGATTCTTTTGAAAAAATTGATAGCTGGAATTGATTCTTCGCAAAATTGATAGCTCCTTGATTTCGTGACTCCCTTCAATGCAATCCCAACACATAGATCCGGTTAACATTCAAATTGAACGGCGACGGTGATGATTTCTTTTCCTTGTCGGAATATGACGAAGACGGAGAATCGTCTCCTTGAAAGTTCTCTCTCTGTGTCTCTGTTAGTCTACGGGGAGGGGGGAAATATTGGGGATTTTTTTACCTAGGGGTATTTCTGTCCATCGAAATGTTGGTGCCATTTATGTGGAATTATTTTTTTCCTTGTCATGTATCAAGTAATTTCCAAAAACCATACCATCAAATTGGGATTATTAGTTTTAATAACCATGTTTTGGTCATTCTCCCTAATATTTTTTAGCACCAAGTATGTAGGCCCATTTTAAGTGATGATGGTGGACGATGCTTTTGATTCTTATAGTATAATGTATTTTTTGGGTTTTTTTCGTGTTAAATACACGCATGTAGTTTTGAAAGGGTGTTTATCGACTTTATATTTAGTTTCGCTAGCATTTTTAAGGGCCTTCACTTTCAAACTTCGTCTTAGGCCCCTGAAATATCAGGGCCGGCCCTGTATACGATATTATTTTTTTGTTATTTGGCGATGAAAATGACAAATGGAACATATGGATCACAAACCAAAAGTATTACTAACGCAATTTGCATGAGGTTGTTAAAGAGGTTCAGGCACTGCCCTTGTTTGGTTTATCCAGGGCAGAGGCAACATAGGACCTGGGGTCATGTGCTCCCCCCTCCCCTTCCCCTGAATTTTTGGACCTTCACTATTACCCTAAAATGATCATTACCTTGTTTGGTTTACATTTTTGGGAAATTTTCCAAAAGCAAATTTTCTCTATTTTTTTCTCTCTTCACTTATTACTCACGTTTATCTTTCTACTCATTACCCCTCTTTCCAATCGTTACTCTTATTTCTCTCTCTAACTTAGGAATGACAACGGATAGGATATAGATCGAGGGACTCTACTCCGTACCCGATCCCCAATCGGAGGAGGGTCTTTCACCATCCCCGCTCCCATCCCCATTGGGGATATTAGATAAAGAACTAAACCGGCCCGCCTCCCGATGGAGATCGGGACTTCCCTAAATATACCGATATCCAAACCAAAAAAAGAATATATCAATAATGAAACTGAAGATTCAATAATAATAGGTAGTAATAATAGGTAGTAAATAGGTAATAATTGATAAGATTAAATAGTTATAATAATAGGTAGTAATTGTCTAATTGATAAGATTTTTGGAATAAATTTACATATGATACTGAATATTCATACGTATGTTTCTGTATTTATTTATAAATAATATATATGTACAGTTATAATATACTTTATATATTTGGTATAACCGGGTATGGGGCGGGGTACGGCTTCGAGGGTGGGGATTAAAAATCACACCCGCTCCATACCCAAGCGGGTTTTCTTTCAATCCAACCAGACCCGCTACTTTTGGAGAAAATTTTGGGTAAATCCCGTTTCCATATGGGCGGTGCAAGACGGGCAGGTATCCATTGGATATAGGGAAATTGCCATCCCTACTATAACTCTCTCCACTTATTACCACTATCTCCAATTATTACTCATTTTAATTGCTCTCCAATCATTACTAAAACACCAAACCAAACAGTACTATCTCAAAACTATATCTCCAATTTTTTTTTTCAAAACTAACAACCAAACTTACATACATATATACTAGCGTGAAACCCGTGCTATGCACGGGAGTTAAACAAAAATGTTTGCGTATTTTTTGTATAAGTTGGGATTGAGGTTGTGTATGTAAGTTATTTTTCCCTTTGATTGTTTGGTTGTCTTCTGGTTGGCCTTCCAATCTTTTGGGTCTCGAGAGGCTTTGTTGCTTTTTTCTTACCTTGTTTAATACTGTATATTTGATATTTGATTTATAAAATCCTTTTTTTCTGTGCAAAAAAAAAAAAAGATGTATACTTTTGAACCTCTCAATCAGTATAAACATACACTAATGGTAGAAATTCTATTAATTACAATAACTCCAACCGGTTAACAAAGATGGTTATCTCACCCTAATAGTACAATAATCAATCAAGAGGTCTAACTTCCCAAGTCTTCATACAATGAATGGGTTTATAGGAAAGTTTTAGAGTCATATCACGCAATCAACATCAAAAAGTTCTATTTTGATAATTGGAACACTATTTTCAATTAATATTGATGCCAACAATTTAACGGAAGAATGGCCTAGTAGTAGACATGAAATAAATGATTTTTGCTTGAATCGTCTTATTCAATATTAAATGTCCTAATGTATAGAATAAAAAATTCAGCAGTATTATACGATATTTTTGAGAGAATACCAATTGGGGCATTCGTATTTTGATTTTCCATTCCATTTACTTCTCTAGCACCCTTTGCGATTGAACAATTTCATGTACTGGATCAATGTCAATTACTTCACCTATGTACACAACATAATGTAGTTTAATTTAACTTGAATAAACTAATGTACTTGTAACATTAAAAATCCAAACATTAAATTATGTCTGAATTCTTACCATTATGGGGATCGACTATCGGAATCACCTCTTGAACAACCTCTTGGGCCTCCCAATGTAATTGAGCTATTTGACTTACTAGGTGCATGTTCCCTCCAGCTTAAAATAAGACCGGTTCGAAAAAAATTAATTACAAACCAAAGTATTAGGCAATACTGAATTTTAAGCTTCATGGTCAAAACAAATAAAAAATATGATTGTTATTTAGCCTGTTAGTATTAGCAAATTATTACCATTTTGGGGATTGCTAATCAGATTCATCTCTTCGACAACTTCTTGAGCATCATCATGTAACTGAGCTACTTTACTTATCTGATGCATGTGCCCTGCAAATTAAAATAAGATCGAAAATGAAAAAGTTATAATTATACTAATCTTAAATATTAGCTTATCTTGGTGGGTCATTTTCAATAGTGTGAAAGGGTATTATAAGTGCTGCACATTTTGTGGGTCAGTTTTCACATTTTGAAGTTAATAGCCACTTGATCATGTAGCAATTTAAAACCATTACATATTAAAATCAGGCCAACTTTGAGTTCAGAACCTAGATTGACAACTTCATTTCGATTAAGTCATCATATCATAATAAGGGTACTTTAAGTCCTCACAGATGTTGACAAAAAAAAATTATATTTGTATTACCATGTCACAAAATGGATTTGTTTTAATCTATATCGAAGAGTTTGCTTTAAAAAATGCAATGAGAAGTTTTTTTTTTAAAAAAATTGGAACTTGATTAAAACACTGTAACTGGAGTTACATTGTACAGAAAAGTACAATGTAACATTGATTTTTTTTTTTACTAACTTCTATGTCATTTTGTTTTTTGACACAATAGTAAGTGGGCAACCAAAAGGGTTAGGGCAACTTCATTTACTATTGTGTCAAAAAAAAAATCATTTACTATTGGTTAGGGCAAGTTCTATTTAAAAAATGGAACATACTGAGTTTATTGGTATGAAAGTTGAGATAAGAAGAATGTCGCTCCCACTTGCCACTTCTATTTTTTAAAAAATGGAACTTGCTTAAAACACTATAACAAGAGTTACATTTTTGTTGTGTTTTTTTTTTTTTGAAAAGTACAATGTAAACATTGATTTTTTAAATTTTTTTTTGTAACTTCTATGTCAATTTTTTTTTTTTACTTTATAGTAAGTGAGTAACCAAAATTGAAGTTAGACTAGGGCAACCCAAACGTCAGGGCCAACCCTATTCATCAGGCAACATATTTTTTCTTTAGATAATTAAAAACAGAAGAGCATCTTCTGTAGCAACTTTATCTTTTTGAGTCCTCATAGCATAATAAGGGTACTTCAAGAGTTAAAAAAATCTTATGTTAGCTATTGCCTGGTCAGCTTACATATTTTGTTCTGCAATTTTTGCGTGTGCATCCTCGTTAGGTAGCATATTATTTTCTTCACCTAATTTAAAAGAGAAGTGCATCTTATTTAGCAACTTATCTAGTATGAGCCCCTGTAACATA
This sequence comes from Vaccinium myrtillus, assembly GCA_016920895.1. Classification (NCBI taxonomy): domain Eukaryota; kingdom Viridiplantae; phylum Streptophyta; class Magnoliopsida; order Ericales; family Ericaceae; genus Vaccinium; species Vaccinium myrtillus. Next base: position 15,958,588 of record CM029272.1, on the reverse strand, counting down.
ATAAGGATACGTTAAGAGTTAATAACTTATGTTACATGTTGGTGGGTCAGTCACCAAATTCTGCTCTGCAATTGCTAATTTAGCATCCTCATGAGGCGGCATACTATTTTCTTCACGTACATAATAACAAAAGATAAATATCAATTATAACCCATTTTTGAAATGATGATTATGTTGTCTGGAATTTTTCACAAAAATCTAACAAACAAAGTTTGCATGAAGGAAAAGAAATTTACCTGTGGAGGGGTTTATGTTAATTGGAGCCGCTGATTTTTTCGCACGTGGGAAGCGTGATTTAAGATTATGACCTTCTTTTACCACTTCTTTTTGGTTTGATCGATAAACTTGATCGATTCGACCTACTACATCGTCGGGTATTAAAAAATGCAAGGTAAAAAAAAAAAGAGAAAATAAGTAACGTTTATACAAAATCATGAAGATGACAATTATCTATGGAGTGGTTGGCATGTTTTGACAGACATTCTTCTTCTTGTCTCTTAAGATACATGTTCTACACGGCGGGATTCTTTTGCTGCTTCCTTTGGTTGTTTTTCAATACTTTCAAGTAGTGCTCTTTTTTTATGAGACCGTTGTTTGACATTCCAATCTCTGTTCTCACGATCCATCTTGTGTCTTATGTCCAAATATAACGAAAGGAATTTAAGGATAAGATTAACTAATTTAGATATCTGTTAAAAAAATTAACAAAGCAGTGAAGAAAATAAAAGTAACAAAGCAAGGGGTTTGCTATAGGGTTCTTGTCGTTAGTATCATACATTACACATGTTTTTTCAACATTCGAAATTTATGAATGATATAGTCATAGAATTAATTTTTTTTTTGTTGAAGAGTGAATGAGGAATTAAGATGTGGGAGGAATCAAAAGATTTACCTTTCAAAGAACGGGTTAGGAATTGAAGCGGCTACCGTACTATCTCTGATCTTCCCCTGGAGATGGTCTCTGCCCCAAATGCTTAGCTATTACTCTTCTCTAATCTTTAACCATGTGATTATAAAAATCAACTTATTCCGCCAAATGATATGCAAATAAATTTGGTCATTAAAATTGGAAAAGAATCGTTACTTTCCTTCATTACTTTCTTTAAAAATTTCAGAAATATGTATTGTATTATTACATATCTATTATAATCATTACTTTCCTTCAGTAGTTTCCTTCATTACTGTATCACAAATTTTGTTAATTAGTTTCCGTCATTAGTTTCCTTTATAATCATTACGTTCCTTAAAATTTTCGGAAATATGTATTATATTATTGCATATCTATTATAATCGTTACTTTCCTTCATTAGTTTCCCTCATTAATGTAGCACAAATTTCATTAATTAGTTTCCTTCATTAGTTTCCTTTATAATCAATATTTTTCGTTAATTTCAAATTGAAAAAAATTTCGGTTATTGAAATTGGAAAAGAATCATTTCTTTCCGTTATTATTGCATATCTATTATAATCATTATTTTCCTTCAGTAGTTTCCTTCATTAATGCAGGACAAATTTCGTTAATTAGTTTACGTCATTAGTTTCCTTTATAATCACTACTTTCCTTTAAAATTTCGGAAATATGTATTATATTATTGCATATCTATTGTAATCGTTACTTTCCTTCATTACTGTATCACAAATTTCGTTAATTAGTTTCCTTTATAATATTTATTTTCGTTAATTACAAATTGGGAAAATTTCGGTTATTGAAATTGGAAAAGAATCATTTATTTCCTTTATTACTGTAGAACAAATTTCGGTTATTGAAATTGGACTAATTCCTAAAAAGGAAATTTCGTTAATTAGTTTCCTTCATTAGTTTCCTTTATAATCATTATTTTCGTTAATTTCAAATTGGAAAAATTTCAGATAATGAAATTGGAAAAGAACCATTTCTTTCCTTTATAACTGTAGCACAAATTTCGGTTATTGAAATTGGGCTAATTCCTAAAAAGGAAATTTCGTTAATTAGTTTCTTTCATTAGTTTCCTTTATTATAATCATTATTTCCGTTAATTTCAAATTGAAAAAATTTTGAATAATGAAATTGGAAAAGAATCATTTCTTTCCTTTATACACAGTTATTAAAATTGGGCTAATTGCTAAAAAGGTGCAAAGAATTGGGGGACACGTGGCAAGCTCAGGAAACTCTATTCACCAAAAGTCATCCTGCAATACTAATATAGATAAATATATAGCAGCAAACCTGTGTTATGCACGTAAATGGTAAAACGGCACAAAAATATGGGTCTTGTTAATGTGTGCCGAATAGGCACACAATAAGCACATAAACAAACAAAAATAACACACATTCCAATACATTTTTTACACTTTTCAATACACTTTCACATATCTCTATACATTTTTCACACATTTCAATACATTTTTGTGTGCCTATTAGGCACACGTTAGCATTTTCCCAAAAATATATAGCATTAAGTTTGACTCGTAAATGACCAAAAACATTCACATTGCTTATTGCTACAATACTTGAGATAAGCGAACAAAATTAACTAAATACAAAACTAAGAATTATTTTTCTTTTTTTGTATGTACTTAAATTTAAAACATTAGCACAAAAACGTGTATTCATGAAATGTAATGAATTCATTATCAAGCCCGTTTTATAGAATAACAAAGTAACCAAGGAAAAAAAAAGAAAGAACCATGATAGTTGTGAAATCTTATTTTTGCGCTGTCTTTTTACTATCCATGCTTATTACTCGTTTATGTGAAAAAGTGACCAATAAAAAAATGAAATAATAATAAATACACATGAATAAAGACGACAAAAAAGCGTAAATATTAAACTAGAAGGAAATTGATATTAGTACTTCCCAAATTGTTAATAACACTCCAAGAGGAGAGTGCCAATATTAATCCAAGAGAGGACATTGATATGAACTTACTATTCACACTCTCTTTTTGGAGTGCCATTAACAATTTGAGAATGACAATATCAACCTAAGAGGAAAGTCTAAAATAGAAAAAGGAGATTGAAAACACTAACCCTTTCATTAAAAAACAAGGGTTTTACATAAAGACAAAATACACACACATTCCTACACAATTTTCATATATTTCGATACATTTTCACTTATATATATATTTTTCACATATTTTAACACACTTTTTAAACCTTACTTTAGAGTTTGCCTAAAAACAAACAAATGAATACAAAAATATCTACATTACAACGGAGAGCGGTTTTTGTCACAGTCATATTTTTTGTCTCAGTCATCGTACTACTTTTTATCCCTCTCTGCCAACTCGTTCATCTCTCTCTCTCTCCCCCCTCCACTGGCCCACCACACCCAAAATTTCAAACCACCTTATCTCTTTCTCCTCTTTTCGAAATTCAAATCACATTCTCTCTCACTACCTCCTTTCCTTCACCCTCTCTGAAATTTGAAAAACCATAAAAAACAGACACTGGGTACGGATACGGACACGTGCGACGATTGCTCAAGCCGTGTTTTCAGGCACGGGCACGGGCACGGGCATGCACTAGTAAAAACAAAAAAGAAAAAAACAAAATTGTACAGCTGCCAATGAGTACAAAATTGTACATTCCTCGACAAATCCAAGGTTCACAAGACAATGGTCAGCTGTACTATTGTGTTCCATCAACAACCCCGACCCTTTCAAAGCATAAACTTGTTTGCGGATTGAATTGACCATACACTGAACAAGATAAAGTGAATCTAGACATTGCTGTGTCATTTGAGTTGAAATTATCAATTATCTTTTCTGTTTAATTAATCTAATAAATAGCCTAAATAAATTTAGATTGGTAATAATTTTTGTAAAAGAAATCAGTGGAAGTAAAATACACTAAACGAATTGAAATACTCCATCCATCCCATTTTAAATGCTCCTTATGTATATCCGTGTCATTTTCAAACGTCTATATCTTTTTATTAATAAGGTTTTCAAAGTTTTTAATTTTTTTTTTCTAATAGAACTAATTGAGGTCTATCAAATAAGATCCATATTGCATATAAAATACATTATAGAATGAAAATTATAAGAATTTTAAAAAAACACGCATAACCGTAGGGAGTATTTAAATTGGGACGGAGGGAGTACTTTGTTGTACAATTTCATTTTAGTGGATGTTAGTTTGGCCTTTTTCTTTGAAAGAAAAGAGTCATAGTATAATCATACTCGATGAAAATTTAGAATCGCTACTGTTAAGCACAAATAATTTTATTTTAGTCTCGTAGTTTAGGCTTGAGATTTTAAGGTTCTCTCCCTTTTGTGGTATTTTAATTAGAAATCTCTGAGATGTTCCTATTATCGAGTTCGTTTATACGAAACTTTGCCTTAACTTAAATTGGCCCCAGCAACGAAATTGATCCTATGATGATGGAGGGAGGAGGACCACTGGCCTTTTCCCTCCATCAACCCAACTTGTGGTTCATTCATCTTTGACAACTTTCAGGAATTTTCTAGACAAGGATTTTAATTAAGTATTTTCCCATAATTGTTTGAAGACTAGTTGGCTTTCGAGTTTTTCTCCAATGACACTGGAATATGCTTCGCGTATTGACTTCTCTCGTTTATTTAGGGCTATTTCCAACGCAAGTCATTAATTTTATGCCTTTTGGTGGAAATTATTTTACAATGTAAAATGTTTTACTTGTCATTTACTTAACCAAACATCGGAAAAGTGAGGAAAATGAATTTGGGGAAAATATTTTCCGTTGAAACAAACGGAGGGATAAGTGAGAATAGGAATCACAACAAGAGCAAAGTATCCCAACAAGGTTGACATTCTTTGCACTCAAGCTCGCAATGAGGGAAGTTGATAAGAGTTCAACCAAGGCCAAGAAAAGCAACTGAAAAGAAGTAAAAATCCCAAGGCCAAGATATGGCCACCCTTGATATCCAACTTAATTTATATTTGCACATTTTAATTATCCCACTGTGTGGGATTCCTGATCTCTTCGGCTGGAACAGCCTATGTCCTCTAATGGTTACTTGGTTCAATTGTCTTTGGAGCGATGGGCTGCCCATTCAAGCTTGTCGGCAGTGCAGTGGGCCACTTTCGAAGTTCAAGGAAGAGCAATTTACAGGCCGCTCCACTTTGTGGCTGCACCGCAAGCTCCGGAAAAAAATCCCAAATGCACCGCGCACTCCACTTTTGTGGAGACCCCATGTGGCTTTTGAGCGGCGGAAAAGTTAGTCCGTGACGCCCCATCCCGTCTGTCCCCAACCAGTCAGTTTTTTTTTTTGCTTTTAATTTTAAAACCTCAAATCCTATGATATTGCCTAAACCCTAGGGTACCCTATGAAAATGTCTAAAATCCTAGGATACTCTATGAAAGTGCTCAAACAACTGAAAACCCTATAATAGGAAAGTGCACCCTAAGTGCCTAAACCCAAAAAAAAGTGATTGACCTTAATGGAGTTAGTGGTAATTAAAAAGAATAATTGGAGTTGTTGGTAATATATATTTGTTTTTTGTACCGGCCCGTAATAAAATCTTCACTTGAATTCGAAGGCCCACCCTTGGAAAGGCCCACCTTATTGTCACTAAGTGGGCAGTGTGTGATTTACAAGTCCCCAAGCCCGTTTTTGGAACAAGACCCATGTTTTACCTCATGCAACAAAGCCCATAGTATGGGCTGCAACAAGCCCATTATATGGGTTGCCATTATACTCAAGGATCAACATCTTCAGCGGATCATCAACTCATCCCAATCTGGCCCATGTCTTTAATGTATGTTACACGGCCACATTTTATTCCAAGGGCCATCTACCCAAGCCCACGCAAAGACCACTTAAAAGCCCATTTCCACTGCTTGGTCTGTACCGGTTGAAGACCCAATTGCCCATTTTGGGTTCCAGCTTTATCATTTTGCTATGTAATAGTTTGGAACTTTCAGTGTTAGGTGTTTCTCCCTCATCTTTTTAGATGGAGTTGAAACATTTGCTTAGTTACCCCCATATTATCTTATACATCCCTTTTTGTAGCCGTTTGGCCGCCCTATAATCTCCTTTTCTTTTCTTTATTTTTTGTCTTTTCTGGGTATGCCTTTTGTAGGCTGTACATTAGCTTAATTTTATTATTATTATTATTATTATTTTTAATTTCAAGCTAATTTACCCCCAAAAAAAAAAAAAAAAACACACCAAAAGCTGAAAATTGAGCCTAGGAACTGAGAGGGCTTTGAGAAGCAAACATAATTGGCTATCCCCTGAGAGCATGATCAAGCCAAGTTGTAATCCAAAATCCTAGCTGCAGCCCATAACACCTCTAGCAATAATATGACAGCAACCTCCCTCCACTCCAAAATCTTCCAACCAAAAGGGCCGTTAAAAAAAAAAAAAAACCAGCACGCCATAAATTTATACGTGTCTTTGTATAAATGTGTGCCTTTCGTGTGTTGTTCTAGACTTGTTGTCATTATAGCATGCATATAGCCAGTGTACTATAATGAATCTTCCAGTGTCAAAAAAATGTACTGAAGTTTTACATTTTAGAAGTTTTCAATCTTATCTATTTGACTTTGGTGTCATTGTGGAAACGGTTTTTTAGTAGTGAAGAAAAAATTCATTAACTTAGGCTCCGTTTGTTTGGCCATAAAATATTTTCCTATAAAATATTTCATTCAATTTCCGGTGCTTGGTCGTAGGAAATATAAGTAATATGTTTTCCTCGTAAAATGAAATCAATTTTTACGTCTCAAATTTCCCAACCAGATGATTCTCTCCATCTCTCTATATACACACCCAATATCGCATACATACATCCTCCTACAATTACAATTAATTGTTCTTGACACCATAACATAAAATATTATATGCAAATCCCTCCTACTGTTCATCATTTGGAAGTAGTTTTATAATGTTGGGTCAATTGCAAAATCGGGTTTAAAGATGGATGGATTGGGTTTTATCGAACTAAATTATGACAGTTGACGTGGAGGTATAAATATATCAAAAATGCTAGATACAGGAGACCGTGCAAGTTTGACCTTAAAAAATAAAATACTTTCGGAACTACAGTTCTTTTTAAATTTTTTTTGTACCGTTCAAAAGATCTCAACGAGTACTTTTGAATGGTGTAAAAAATTTTGAAAAAAATATCTAGAAATATGTTTTCTTTTAAAGTCAAAATGACACGATTTTATATAAGGGACATTTAAAATGGAACAGAGGGAGTATTTTTTTTTGCTAGGCAAAAGAAATGTAGTATTAATCCTTGAAAGAGATACAAAAATTAAAAGGACCAAGGAGATACAAAAGACACCAAAGATCCAAAAGACACCACAAACGGAACAAACCAAAATAGCCTCGCCAAGAAGAACAAATTAAAATCCAAAGAAAGAGAACTTCCATCCTCCGTTTCAGAAAAATCCTCCTCCTTCGTTTCAGCAAGACATCAAACTCTATCTAGCAAAACCATCGGCCTCCAACTCCATATATTTTTTCAAGTTAAAGTCTTTCCCTCCAAAATTTTTTACTCCGAATGAAGCTCCAATATCCATCGCATTCTAAGCTTGTTGAAGTAATAAAATGGAATTTCTGGGTGAGAGATGAATATTGAGAATGTTATTATTAGTAACTAGGTAGAAACTTGAAACAAAAATGCTACAATTATCATCCAAATACCGGAAAACAAAAACGAAAAATTTCTCTTTTGGAAAAAATATTTTACATTTAAACAAACGGAGCCAATTGTATCTTTTATATTAGGTTAATACACTTTTTTGCCATTAAAAAAAAAAAAAATTTGTGATCGTGGTCCCGCTCATATATGTACGCCCGCGAGTGTTTGTGCATAAATTTGTGTGTATAGTTTGAGTGTGGTTGTATGCTTGTTGATAATGAAACGCACGACTTTTACATATATAGCCGATCGAAAAGTGCCAAGGAAAAAAGTAGTGCAAGAGAAACCAAGGTAAAAAGTACAATAATTGAAGCAATTGACGCTTATCATCTTTGATTTGTGGTATTTGATGTAATATATAAAGCTATTTGTTGACAAACTGAGGGTTATAATCATAATGGAAGGCCCTATCCTATGCCTATCTATTGGAAAATAAGTTTGGAAATTCATGCTCCTCCATTCCATCAACTTGGTGCAATTCAAACAAGCAATTTGCCAACTTGCCGTCCTTTGGTACCCCCTGTGATGTATTTGTTTTCTTTGGTGTCTAGTTCTGTTCTTCTTTTGATGTTGTACGATCAGGACATATTTTGCAATTTTGCCATTTGATCAGTGTTAATTTGTACACACCCTTAGTCTCACACACTCACAGTTGCTTGTGTTTTCTTGACCCCTTTGCAGGGTGGTTGTCTGTCTCTTGTTGATCATTCTATACCAGCCATTGTTAGGGATGACAAAAAGTACGTAGGATATGGATCTGGAGACCCTATTCTACCCCCATCCCTAATTGGGAATTTTTTTCCCCATCCCCTCCTCCATATCCAGAAGGATACCATACCCGCCTCCCGTTAGGGATCGATTATATTTAGATAAATCCATATCTAAATTAATTGGAAAAAAAAACGATAATATCTAATTTGTGTCCTACAGTAAAAAAAAAAATCATTTAAAACAAAATACAATAGAAAGTTACAAAGAAATATAGTCTACCAAGACAATAAAATCTTAACAACAACCATCATTAATTTTTTTTTAACACTAAAGCCTACATAATTTTAATCCGGAACAATACACACAACTTATACATATATGCATACTTATGTACACACATGCATATACATTTATGCAATAAACTTCACATCCAAACTACCTTAACTTATTAAGTTACGGACCTAGGGACATTTTCGACTTTCCGGACCAAATTTCGACGATCCGAACCGTTATAGCGTTTTTGTGAAAAACTGCCCCGATCAAGCCCTTCCGGGTATTTTTTTTTGCCAAATCTTCGCGTTGGACCTTAAAATCACGTTTTAAACACATCTAACAGTTCGGATCGTCGAAATTTGGTCCGGAAAGTGAAGTCCGGACGGTAGTCCGTAACTTAAGGTTTGGATAGGAAGTTTACTCTACATTTATGTACTATATGCTCGCATATATACACACATTCATAAAAAATATATATACAAATTGAAACGGGGTGGGTATCACATAATATATTATACCTGCCCCGTGTTCAATAGGGGATTCTTTAAGTTCTACCATACCGACTCCTATTATATGAAAAATCGATTAATATCCGCCTCCAAATAAGCAGAGCGGGGTGGGTATCCACTATCCATCGAGATTGGGTTTTTTTTAAACCTTTTTCACATTTGAATCTGACTTGCCCCACTTTTTCTGGCTTCCCCCTCCCCATCCGATCGGGTTCCCCTTCTGCAATTTTCTTGGTTAGATTGTCCTCCCCTCTCCTGTCCT